>JAULBU010025922.1:0-17775 GCA_032358235.1 Odonthalia washingtoniensis
AACCCCATATCACTAGATGAAGCCACTAATAATGATGATACCTGATCCGACGCCAATGCAGAAGACAATTTTCAATATTCCAACATCAATATTGCCGACCGAATTGAAATACTATGGTATTTCGAAGGGAAATATTTCCCTTGAACTGTTGATAATTTCAAGTATGGCCACCATAAAATTTTGTACGATGACGGTGACAAGGATTCAGCACGACTGAGCAGTGAAAAGTGGCGTTTACGAGATAGACTGCACAGTTCGTCAGTTTTTACTGGTAAGGCTATGATCCAACGAGCAAGATGTCATTGGTTTGATGCTAGAAGCACTCGGCACAAAGACCTTCACGAGACACCATGCTCAAGGATTCCAACAACCTGTTATTATCAAAGCCCACAATGAATAAGAACTCTGATTCAAGAAGACGGTCTCCACCATCAATAAATCCGCTGTTCCGGTCAATTGAAATTTCATCTCGATGCACATCTTCTACAAAATTAAGATCAACTGGACAATTACCTCAAGCTCAAGGCAAGAATCGCGCCGCATGGAAATTAGAACTCGATCAAAAGCTAACTCAAGTCAGATTGTAACATGTGCTCCCAAAGTGGGGTGAGAATTTTTTAATCCATTGCGGCAATGCAAGGTTGGAGAATATCGAAGGCCGCTATCAAGGCGGCGTTTCTTCAAACTGGCCTTGACCAATGCGATGTCTATGTGAAACCGCCCCGTGAGTCTCCGGAAAAGGAGTTATACTGGCTACTTTTAACTGGAGCGTATGGCTTGGTAAATGCCAACGCAAAGTGGCAATCTCAATCTGACCAACTTTGAATCCAACTTGGTTTAACCCAATGTCAAGTCATTCCTCAATTATTCTAAATTACCAAGAACGAGAATCTCATCCTTTTTACAGCCAAGATTGTAGATAAAATTCTACTAACTGGTGAAACTAATGCTGTTGACAACTTTCTCATCGATTTTGACAGGAAATTTAAGTTTGGTACTGTATCGCACGGCCCTGGAAACCAATGTTTCTACAGAATAAACATTCAAGAAGAGGCTGATGCATCCTATTCCATCAATGTTGACGACAAGCTCCAAGAACTTGACCAGTATCCGATAACTCGACTCCGACGATGAGAATGTGACTCTCAACTCACTGCAGTAGAGAATTCGGCCTTTATGTCACTCCAAGCGTCGCTTGGATGGCTTGGTGTCGCTGCATCCTGGTTGTGAGCATTCTCCAGCAGTCACTTACAATAACTCCTTCCTCATGCGCGTGTCTATGTCCTGAACAATTAGTCGAATGCATTGCGAACGGTCAAGAAACTCAGCACGAATATTTCCTTCCCGAAACCACTGAAAGGAAGGTTCGCTATTACTATTGCTATCTTTGCCAATGCTGAACATTCTGCCGACCACGGTCAACTGGACAACATATCTAGTCTCCTCATTGTTCCGCTCTACAAATATTAGATTTTTTACGTCCTCTCACTGATGTCCCACGAGTCAAAACGTCCGGATCGATCAATTGCAGCTGCTGAAATCTTGGCAGCATCCGAGGCAATCGACGAAGGTAAAACGCTGAAATCAGGGATGTATACTTTACTACTGGTACCTGTTAGCCTTGTGATTATCGTTGACTCCAAAGAACTGTATACACCTCTCTCAACTCGACGAAACTCCATCGACCGCTCTATTCGAGCCGATGTCAATTGTATCAGGTTCGAATATGATAAGGGCAATGTCGATGAAATATGTTGGTTATCAGGTTCAATTAATCTAGCTGAGCCTAGTACCAAAACAGACAGCCCTATCTCCCAGTCATTACAACTCCTCATGCACAATAGCAAGATACCCATCGACCTATCCTTACACGAGTCAAGGCGTAATGATCGCTCCCTTGGATAACATGGTTATTTTTCAAAAAGGAGATTGATATGTAAATTTCAATTCGAAAGAAGTTCTTGACATGATTTCATGATTTCATGATCTGATGATTTCATAGCTTTTCGTTGTTTTAGGACTTTGAAAATACTTACGTCCCTGAAAATATTTTTGCATTCTATATTTTACTATACCACGCTTCTAGATATGACCCGTGATCTACCTAAGAATGTCTACACACCTCTATTATACTGTACTATTCAAGAGTCAAGTACACACCTATATTACACTGTAGTCTGCAAGAGTCAATTATACATCTCTATTACACTGTAGTCTGAAAATTAGACTACGAATCTTACTGATTTTGGTACGGTATAGATTTCGTGGCAATCCTTATATGAACCCCAAAAACACACTGCTATGTTCCTTGCAATGTGAATTTGATTTATTTTCCTATATATATGCTTGTTTCTATGTCAACTCACTAAGAAACAAACGGTATCGATTTTACGAAATAAAGTACCTAGTTCCTGATTTCACGTTACGCTTTCTGCCGCGTCTGCTATCACCTATTTCAACCCTTCAGAGGAAATCTTCAGTATCCCTGTTCTACCTCTGTTCCTGTTCTCCAACAATTATTTCCTAACAATTAGTATGACACATCGTAATTTTCAAAAGGATTAATTGTTGATTCAGGTGTATGATAATGCGTGAAACTGAGGTTTCAGGTGTATCACAATGGACAATGTTCATATCTAGGTTTAATACAGTTGAAACATTGTAATTGAGGCATATGAATTTATGGTATGGGAAAATGAACATATGTAATGACAAAATGTGGATATGAAAATGTTGCAAAAGAATGAACTATGAATGTTGGCAATTTTCGGATATGATCCGGTTGAAAATAGGTATGGAATATAAATATGAGGGTAATGTAGGGCTGGAAATAAAAATCATGATGCTTTATTGAGACGAATAAATTGAATCATCAAATAGAAGACGAAGATGGCAGTTGTCAGCAGTGGAACTGTCAGCAGGGTGTCCCTTGATATGATAAATCGAGGATGTGTACGTCCTCCGTTTCATAACACTTGGAGACCAGATTCATATCATGACATGCGAAGCTGTATTGTACGCCGTAATCTGTACGATGTACACCGTAAGCTTGAAACATATTCTATATGCTGAATGGGGTCTCAAAGAAAGACATGCAACAGTACACATACTTTAGTACTCTAAAATAGCATAGTATTTAAGAGGGACTATTTAAGTTTCAGTGACAAATTAAAAATAATATTCTGCTCGAGTCTATCAGAGGCAATAGTGACCACTACGCCACTAACCAGGCAATTTATATATGTATTCTTCAAAATAAAGACCGACGGGACCATCACTTTTTCTCCCTATTCACCATTCTGAGCTTCGACAAATTAGACATCAAGCTATTAGGAAGTTCTTGGATGAAAGGGAGCGATATGTTCATCGTACAAAGGAGGCAGAGCAACAGGGTCGTTAATTTGAACCGATATCATTAGGGTCATCGGTAAGTATAGAACTAATACGCTGGCTAGTACCATTGCGAACATTTGATGGGATTGATGATATAGAAGAGTTATATGATGAAATATTGCAGAAATGGCTGAAAAATCAGGATGGGAATGTATTGGAAAATAATACAACTTGTATTTTTCAGCAGTGAAACTTTTTATCTTTGAAAGTAAGAAGGTGTACATGAATTGCAGCGATCAAGATCCAAAATTGAGGATACTTGGTTTCTTTACCGATTACAGTTCGTTTTTAAGGCAGCACAATTGGAGTAACCTCATGGGAGGGACCCAAAAGTTACTACAGGTCACTTTCGTGGGCTACTGAGTGCGACAATTTGAAAATTAAAATAGGAAATGACCTGGCTTTGAGACATAAAAATCTACGAAAAAATTGGCATGCATTATTTAACCTTGTTGTAGAGAAGGCAGATGCACTGGAAGAATGATTTCCAATACCAGCGTCTCAGTCAGGATATGAGAACAAAATATCACTAAAAAAAGAGCATTCTAGAAAACGAAGCGCTATGGTAGAGAACAGGAAGCAGTACCAAGAGTACTTTGGTAGTAAAACAAAATTTTGAATTTTTTGCAAAAGTGGAATTTGAAAAAATGGGGTAATTTCGTTTTGCCTAACTAGGGAAACAGATGCATGGAAGAGACAATACGTAAGTGATTTTACAAGAACCAATCACGAAAAATGGCGCGAATAATTAGAAGCACAACGACATAGAACAATATATGGTGGACTAAAAAGATGTAAAGAGCCCAAAACGGGGGGAGGTGGTTTGGTTAGAAATAATTTGGGCGGTAGGCTGAAGGAAAAGCTAATGGGTAAAGTGGAAAAACTGGCGACAGGATATTATGGGGCTGAACATGTAGAACCGAGTCAACACCAGACCAAAGAAGTCAATTTATGTTCACATTTTAAATTTGGTAGAACCTCTGCGAATGGAGCTGGCTGTATCAGAAAGTGAAAAAATTTATTGTCATGGCTAATAAGAATATGTTACATTATCTACTCCAGAAGTGTGACAAATTTCATTGTTAATGTCGTGGTAAAGTGTTTTTGTGCTTTTTGAAAAATGGGTACCCGTCGAAAGAAAACCCCTTGTTCTTTTCAGCAGTGTTTATTGATATAACGCATTTAGAAAAAGGAATTACGGGAGTATTGTGAAAAAAACTGTATACATTGTAATGTGAGATTCTATACAATCCGTGCCACACATTTGTGAAGTTATGGCATTGTAGCCCAGTGGACCAATTACCAGATTGTAACGGAGGGGTCGTCAGTTCCGTACACTGACACTTCCATTAATCATTCTTTCATAATTAGATGTAGAATGGAAGACAAAGAATTCTTTTTTGAATTGTGCATTGTAACCACACAAATTACGTTAAAGCCTGAGACAGAAGAGGACTTGGGAAGAATTAGAAAGAAGAAGGTCTATTTACTTTGTGGAATGCTGAATATTTAGTATTAGACGAAAAGATGCCAGAAGTTTTACTAAGCAGACCAATACTGAAAACGCTGGGATTCAAATTGGACGAACACCTCATTCTAGTTAGCGAAACATTCCATGGGGCTGATTTCTCAATCGTAGGTTCTGAGGCAGGAACAGAAGAAGTCCTGAGTGAGCACAAAGGCTGTCTGGAGAATTTAATGGCTACAAATACAGCGGTAGTACAGGAAATGGAAATCAAAGAAATGGAGCCAAAGGAGTGGCGTGATATGGACGTGGAAAATCAAACAGAGGAACTACAACCAAATTTGGTTGGAATGGCAGAGGAAGCTACAAGCAATGGTGAAGAACAGGAATATTGTGGTATGGTGGATGATACCATATAATCCTCACATGATGTTAAAAAAAATTTTAAATTTTTTTAAAAGAGAGCTTGGAAGTGATCCGCCATGCAAAGTTGAACCAATGAAAACTAGATTGGAAAATGATACAGAAATCGTTCGGGTCAACATGAGGAGACATACTCTAGCACAAGCTGGATTTTTAAAAAGAAGATGGAGAAATAGAAATTGGAAAAGGCTTGACTTGTTCGAAAAAATCCCATGAGTTTGTGGGCATGTGCACCACTTATACTACCGAAAGAAGGGCCTAAAAAATTTGATTTACAGCATATCTAAGAATTGTAAATAAGACAACCGTATCTTACACATGACCAATAACCGGAATAGCAAGAACAATTGCTTTGTATATGGAAAAATCGTTACATGGCATACAAGCAATAACAGATGGATGCCAGATTTGGAATCGGCGATCTCAAGAAGCCGAGTCTTTTTTTGACAATTGATCACTGTCATGGATATTGGCAATTACCTTTGGGCGAAAATTAGCAAGAGTGTCGGAGTTTCATTACAGCAGATGGAGTATACAGTCCATCGAGGGTTATGCATGGACAAATAAATGCCGTTTCACACTATCAGAGTGTGGTACAGTCTAGCTGTGAGCCAATAAAGGAGAATTTAATCCTATGATTGGACGATATGTTGATCTATGCTGCAAACTCACGAGATCTACTATATACCCTGGAAATATTTTTCAATTTTTGCACGAAATATGGTTTAAAACTACATGCCAAGAAACGCAGCTTTTTCAGAAAACGTGTCGGGGTGTGGTAGAGTGATTGATGGGAATGGTGTAAAATTAGATCCAAGGCGCTTAGATGCGTTAAAAACATGGCAACAACGACAATGGGGGATCACCTTCAGCAATTTTTGTGAGCAGCAAATTGGATTCGTTCCACTATTCCACATTTTACTACTACAGTAGCACCATTCGCAAATCTATTAGGAACAATTTATAAAATTTTTGGTGAAAGGATGAAGAGGTCTGTGTCAAAAATCCAATTGTCACAGGTAGGATGAGATAATGAACATGAAGTTGCATTTAAAAACATAGTAGAGAAGCTTCCAAATTCTATGAAATTATCACATGCAGATCCAAGTTTCAAATTATACTTGTTTACGGATGCAAGTGACAAACTTTGGTCCAGAATTTTAACACAGGTTCCAAAACCGGACCTAAAACTGAAATTTCTGAACAGAATCATTTTTTTGCCTCCCTATCTGGATCATTTTTTGGGTCAAAATTACTCTGGTCCACAGCTGAAAAGAAGCTGCTGCTATTATGCTTTCTGTAGAAAGTCTGGAATATGTACTGTTGAACCCTAAAGATTTTCAATATTCACAGACCATCCCAAATTATTTGGAATTTATTTTCAATCCGGAACGGGCTAATTATCGCTTGAACAGAAATTCTTCGAACAACATGAGAATATGGGGGATGTTACTATCAAATTTTGAGTATAAGTATCAGATGTGTGTATTGGGGGTCGCCTAGCATCACTCTTCATGACACAACTGGAACCCTTACTAGTCAAAGACTTTGTCTGTATATTCGTGAAGAATTTCGTTTAATCACAAGAAATCATGGAGGAAAAAGTAAAGCTCTAGTTCAATTTACATTTTGTAAGGAAATTATGTGAAACAAATAATGGTGCACTTTGCGTTTCTCCGACAGACACTAGACTATAGTTGATAATATGCATTGTGTGTCACTGTGAATGGGGTGGCCATAGAGCACGAGAAAAACTGTAAAAGCGATTTCAGAATACTGTAAATGGGCCAGAATGGATTGTGAAATTTTGCAATTTTACAATTCCTGTTTACATTGTGCTCTAACTACAGATGGTACGCGTGTGATAAGGCCTTTTGAGCATGCGCTCCGTTCAGATAAACCAAATGATATATTAAATTTTGACAATCTTTATATAGGCGCTGGATGGAATGAAATGGAATACATTTAAATTTTGAAAGATGGCGCATAGATGTATTGTTTGTTGATACGTTGTGTAGATCCAACTGCGGAAAATGCGGTGCTGAACTATTAAATGGTTTACGACATTTGGAGTGGTATCTACATGGGTGTCAGACCAAGGATCACATTTTAATGAGACGTCACAGACACGTGTTACAATTCGACCGATGACCCATTGAGTCGATCCGACAACAATGAGATGCCTGATACGAACCGTATTGTTTCTGTCAGTACGTACAGTCAAGTTCATGCTCCCCAGGATCCTCCGCTTTGCACTCGCATGCGATCCTGAACAAAACTGGCACCACGAGTACTGAGCGAGGGACGATGGTATAAGATCCAATACGATTGATGACAAGTAATCGACATGGCGGAGCAGTCGGATCTCTGTCATATCAATGGCGCTGAAAGACGACCCATCATAGACCAAGGGACCAGAGGGAGAGAGACTTAAAGGCAAGATGGAGACAGGAGGAAACAGGTTCACGACTTTGTAAACCTGAAAAATAGTTCAGTTCCTTTTTGCAAATACATGTTACAACATCTCATCCTTCAAGTTCAGTGACTACCCCTGCATCTGTCATTGTTTCTATCCAAGACTTCAAAATGTTTTGGAACTGGATACGCTCTTTGGGGACAAATTGTAGAATCATGTAGTCGTGATAGTTTTTCATTTCCAATTCTAGACCATATGCCATTTTCTCCAGTACCATGTTAGCTTTTTTCATGTCACCACTCATCTCACCCATACTTGCAGCATTACGTTCCCCCTTCTTCGCATTAATTAAATCCCTTTTTCTAGCTTTCACACCTTTCGGTTGTTTATATGCTCTTGTAGCGCCTTCAGCTTCTTCATCCTGGATCAATCCAACAGTTCTTGGTGCTGATGCCTCTTTATTATCAGAAATGTTCTTGTTTCTTGCCACAATCTCACCAATTGCTCTCTTCTATTATTCCTCACACTGACTGCCAAATTTTGGATGAACTGATAAATAATTAGCGGCCAACATGTACTTGAATGGCTTTGTTAGTTGATACGTCTCATCCGGTTTTTGCATCCACGCCTTCTTACAATAAAGTCCCATTACCAGCTCTTGTATGTTTCCCTCTGTCATTCCACTTCGTTGGACATTGTTCATAGAAGGTCTTACACCTAGATAAATTTGGGTTTCCCTCTGCAAGTGTTTCCACTTTACTCTAAGTGCGCCAGGTGTCCTTTTAAAGTTGAAATTCAAATCACAGTATTCTGCAATTTCCTACCACATCGTCTTCCTGTTCTGGGAAGTCCCCTCATGTGATGAATTTATCCACGCTTTTGGCGAAGTATAACGCTTCTGTTAGACTGAAGTGCTTACTAATTCTCTTCGTTTTTGCTTCTTTCATTTACATTTCCATTTCATCGCGAACTCTATTCTTTGATCCTTTCAGCCGTCCTTTTTTCTTCTCCAAATTCGTCGCTGTTGGCGCAATTTTGCATTGGAAAAACGTAGAGTTAGCGTTAGATGGTAATTGTAGTAAATCTGATATGTTTATTCGCGGTATTCGGTCTCGCTTCTGTGATGCCCGGTATTGGAACTCTGTTGATTTTTAGTATTCAATAGTTGGCTCGTATTTACCACGCGTTTCCTCGGTAATAAACCTCGACCCATAGGTGGCAACTTCCTCTATATGGCTAGTTATCTCTTTCTCCTTCGAGTCGTCAAATTGGCTCATATGTTGCGTTTTTTGTTGTAATTCTTGCTGTAGTTGGTGGTGATTGTGATGAGAGTATAAACGGCATAGGGTATCTAAAATATATTCGTGCTCGCATAACTTAAGTTGTTCGGGGGGAAATAAGTTATTCGATTTGTGAATCGTGAATAACTTAGTTTATTGGTCTGGATGAGCGAATAATTTATTCGTACACGATAATGGAACAAATATTTTATTTCTACGCGACAATCAATCGAATAATTCATTTTTACGTCTTGATATTAATAAAATAAAATATTCATTTTAAAATTTATTCGGGATTATTTTAAATATCTTCATCCAATTTTTTAAAATTTAAAACTTGTCGAGGATTTATTGAATTGGCCTATGGATGAATACAGAGTATATATAACTGTAGTGGATAATTACAGAAAACTGTGAATTGAGATGTGAAGAACCAACGGTGACTGTGAGAAGCGAGAAGTTTAATGTTTCACAAGTTTCGGCCGATCATCAGTGATACACAAATCCACCGATATTTAATCTTGATATGAAACGAATTAAATTTTGGGGCACATCACCACTCTCTTATCTCATCAATTCTACTATCAACAAGACTACAAATTCATCCTTCGGTAAAAGAGTACGCGATTCATTTTTCATATCGACTAGTGAATATGGAAAAACGTGGGAGTGAAAATGTGGGGTGTCACGTAAGTGGAGGATCGGGATATTCGAATTTCGTGCAACATGTGCAAGCACGACATGAACGCGAATGCTGCGACTTTCGGGATAGTGAATCAACCACAATGGGTTCTACGAATGAAAATAATGAAACCAATGAAACAGAAACGTTTTTATGGTTAAAAACAAAGAATACAGCTATATGGATCGATCTTGTTACTATTTGTTTACAACCTTTTTCAATTTGCGAAAATTTACAATTCTACCCTCACATCAGGTACGATCCTATCTCAATTAATACACTAGTGAATTACTTACAATGCCAAACTACTGTTGTCGAAGGAAATATTACTACAATTCTGCCAGATAGATTCGCGCTGGTATATGATGGATGGCTGAGTGAGGATTCACACTACGTCGGAATGTTTGCAACATTCCCATTTGAAAACAAAAATGGATTTAAGAAAGTTTTACTAGCTCTCTCTCCGTTTGAAGATGAAACATCCCAATCTTCTGATGAACACCTGAAGTTTTGCAATTTTGTTTCAAGTACTTACAGAAAATAGTTGGATACTGTAGTATCAATAATTGGTAATAACTGTAGCACTAATAAAGCATTCGCAAAAACATCTGGTTGTTACTTTATTTGGTGCTACAGTCATCGTTTTAATTTAGCGGTAAAGGATGTTTTATGTGGAGTGGAAAATGAGATAGTGAAGGTTCATAAATTAATGATAACGTTTCGAACCCCTATTGGTGCTGCAAAACTTAGAAAGTTTACACAATTACGTGCGCAAGTTAGTACTGTGATAAGGTTTCCATCAGCATTCTGTATGATGAAACGATACCGGGAAATAAGGGATTTATAAAACAAATTGACGATGAAGACATAGTGGATATGATTCCATCACTCAAAGAAAACAAAGAAATTGATATATTTTTCTAAACGTTGAGTGATTTACAATCTGTCACGGCAAAATTGTAAAGAGAAGACATATGTATGGCGTAAGCGCGATCTGTATTTGACGCAGAAATTGATATATCAATTTCTGCGTCTGATACAGACCACGATGCATCATACTTCGACATTTAGTTCATCGAAGGATATATATATCCTTCGATGAACGAAAAATTGAAGTACGATACAGAAATTGTCATGTATCCACACTTTGAATCTGCAATCACTAAAATTCAAGATGGTCGTGTTGTTGAGTTGAATTCAGAAGAGATTCACTCTGTGAGTGAATTGAAATCTGGAACAGTTGATGTTATTAGCGACGGAAACGATGCTTCTCTTTCACTTTCAGCGCGTGCGATTGAAATAAGAAGTCAATAGAAGTGCTACGCAGCAAAATATGTACATCTAAGGTTTCTTTTACTTACTTCGAATATTGTCGAAAGATTATTTTCAACCGTAGAGTACGCACTAAATAGTCGTCGCAGAGGAATAATACCAACGAAATTATAAATGCAAATCTTCGTCAAGTTTAAAAAGGAACTCTGGGATCTTCCAGAAGTAAATAAAATCGTCAACACGAGTGGCCAGGAAGCTTAACTACAATTAGTTTCTTATATGGACCGTTTCAATGTATTTTTCCAAATAATTTGAGTTATTCCACAGAAATAATTTATTTCTGAAAATTAAACGCAAGTAATTTATTTGGGAGACGGGGGATACTGAATAATTTATTCCATTAAAATTACGAGTGAAATAACTTATTCGTTTGCCAGCAATTTTTATGAATAAATAACTCGTAATGCCCGTTGGGGAATAACTTATTTTCTGCTTTCTCCATATCGAACAATTTATTTAGTCGATTTTAAAAAAATAAATAAATTAAAAATAATTATTTAATACCCTATGGCCACATGTGTGGTTCATTAATCATTTGAAACAAAGTGAAAACTAGAAACAGGTTTTAGAAAATGACAAATCAAAAAAAAGGATATGTCTTCGCCCATTTTTGCAAAATTTTACCAATCGGACTTTGCCTCAAGAGCCAAACGGTCTAGACACAAATAAAATATTTTCAAAATTGGTGTGGTAATGACTGAAATAATATAGTCCTCACAAATTTATGTTACCATTCCTGTACTAAACTTGAACTCGCTCTAAATGGGCATTCTTGTTAGATTTGAGCCTACACATCGTATGGTTTGTGAAAGAAACGTATCTGAGAAGACTTTGTCTAGCCAAAACAGGGCAAGAGTAAACATTAAAGTTTATCAACCTGCAATATACATATGTTACCAATACCATACGCTGTCTCTGCGTATCCCTAGAAGTTTCAGACCTAGTCATGTATAATGCTTGAAACTAATAGATTTTCAAGGAAATATGCTTAATGTTAAATGAGTATATTATTTTTCAATTCAGAACACAGCACTGGTTCAAATTTAAACAAATTTAGGGCAAAGTATGTAGAACCAGTCTCTATCGTCCGTGTAGTATAATGGTTGAGCAGAGGAATCCTGTACCGTTGAATATAACGCTGTTACAGTTGAGATCCGGTTTCAATTCCCAACACGGGCTCATGAGACTATATTATTTCCTAAAAATTAGTATTACACATCTTAATTTTCAAAAGAATTAATTGTTGATTCAGGTATATGACAATGCGCGAAAATGAGGTTTCAGGACAATGACCATGGATTTTGTTCATATCTAGGTGTGACACAGTTGAAACGTTGTAATTGAGGCATATAAATTTATGGTATGGGAAAATGAAGATATGTGATTAGAAAATGTGGATATTAAAATGTTGAACAATAATGAACAATGGATGTTGGGAATTTTTGGATATGATCCGGTTGAAAAGAGGTATTAAGGATATATCTGAGGGAAATGTAGGGGTTGCAATCAAAATCATGATGCTTTATTGAGACGAATAAATTGAATCATCAAATAGATGACGAAGATGGAAGTTTTACACAGTGCAACTGCCAGCAGGGTGTCCCTTGATATGAAAAATAGAGGATATGTACGTGTGGCCGACTGTAGCTGTCGGTCGGTATTTTATTTTGTTGCCCTTTTTTTAAAACCCCCTCCTTTTTCACTCTTCGAACCAGATTTAAGCTTCTCAAATAGTAAACGGAGTGCATGAGAATGAGTTCTAAGTAAGCTTGAAACATGCACAATTCTCGTGCTGTAGTCAGGTACGCATGTATGTATATGCATGAGAAGGCATTCTACATCAGCCTGAGTGCTACAGAACTGTCTTGGTGTAGTCAGGAACGCATGTATGCAATACATTCCATGTATTGAATTGTAATCAATCCGTGATGAACTTGGTGTATAGTAGTAAGGTTTAGGAGAAACCTGATTCTGTACTTTCACAATACAATATATTGGGCCTCGATGATCTATTGCACAGCAGTAGACTACAATCCCTTTCTCAGAGACCAAGCTGCTCTCGTGCTTTCAGTGGGAGCCGTGACACTTCAGGTTATACCGTAAATGTTAATGCATCTTTTAGCACGGAAATATACACCTGCAGTACAGATGTAGATTTCCGTATTTGTCGTACATCCTGAAATACACGTCCCAGACGTTCTAGCGTGTGTTTACTGTTCGCCAGGTCTTTCCATTGAACCACAACGATGAGTCCATAATTTTCTTACTATTTGAGAGACATCGGTCTGGCAACAGGAATACCTGTTTCGGATGAAAGGACGTGATACATTATTTCTTCCTGATCCAACAAAGCATCAGAATATAATTTGATGCGTGACCCATGTGCATGTGTCGTTCTACCATTTCGGAGATCTTGAAATTCGAACGCGTAGTCAGATAAAACCTTTGAAATATGGTAAGTTCCGCGCCATCTGACAGCCAGTTTCTCCCCAGCGTGAAAATAATCCCAGAAAGCAAGCCAAAGTCACCTTCAACAAAATTTTGGAGCACGCCTTTCAAGGCGGCTTGGCGGTGTTGTTTTAGATTTGTTGAAGCGATGTCTGTAAGATCTGGTGGAGTCAGACGTTACAAGCGAGAAGGCCATTGATGGCTTTCAAGCGTTCCGATTGAGCTGCAGTGAAGTTGACCATATGTTGTGTGGAAGTGCGTAGAAACTTCTAGTTGGGTATGCATGCATCTAGGCTCACAGAAGCGGTGATGGGGAGACGTTGTCACGTTGTGGTGATGGCGCGTTGTTGAGAGCGCTCTGCATTATTGGGACGAAGTCCGTCCATTCTGTGAATCCCATACGCGATTCAGATGTATGTACATGGAGAAAATGTAGAACCTCGCGACCAAGATGCTCTACAGTATCGTTGCTCCATGGCGCATAGGGAAAAATTAAATGGTGAAGTGCTTTCTGTCCTTTGGCGATAATGGCAGGAGTTTTGCTTCTGAAGTGGATACTGCTATCAGACGTGAGAGCCTTGGGTGGGTTGAATGCGCCACACTAGTCCAAAATTTCAGTCGCTGCATTTTATGCTAAAGTATCTGGGAACATAAAAATCCACCTGTAGTCTCTGTGGTTATTTCGAAGCATCAGTGGGTACTTTTTGCAATTTGTTACTGGGCCGATCTCGACGTAGTCAAACTGCAATAGTTCATTTGGGCTCGTTTCTTGAACTGCAGGACCTAACGGGTGAAGTATCTTGACGCCTTCAATAGTAAATTTGCAATGAATTATCGCTTGTATAAAAGATCTGGTGTCGAATAGTAAAGTCTTCCAGTTGAATGCTTTGCGCAGTAGGCGTTCAGTGGATTCAATTCCGCGATGTCCGGCGACAGTGCTGTTTGAAATTATGCACAGTCTAAGTTGTAGATTCTCAGCATCTTCTGGGATCCATATGGCACGGTGCTCGGTGACTCAAAGGCCGTTTTCCGGTATGAGCTCAGATGGACGAGTAGATTCTACAGTACGTTGCACCGATGAAATTTCTATTAGCGTGTCCAGTTGAAATCGGATGATGCAGCGGAAGGTAGAGGAGGAATGTAGACGATTCGTATAATAGTTGGTGTCTTGTACCAACTACTGAGTAAATCCGCCCAGACAGTGTCTGTGACGCCGATATGAAATCAGGTGTAGTTGTAGATGCTCAGTTGTAGCGCCCAACAAAGAACCGTTTTAGAGAAGTGATTTAAAGATTCTGCACAACTGCAAGGGGATAAATACAAAGCCAGATTATTGTAGTCAATGTAGAGGTTGAAAACGGCAAGCGTTGCAGCGAGCCAGTGCATGCACTGGAGTGCAGTGAGGGCGGAATATGCGTCCTTTTATATCGTGGAACAACCAATCTGTGTATGGTTGAACCGTCCTAAGAGGAAGGATAGGGGCTCGTGGAGTTGGTAATTGTGATGCAGCTGCAAATTTGAATATGGTTTCTGTGTCATAATGGCGGACGAACCAATGTCCGAAGCATTAGTGTAAAAGCAAAGTGGTTTGTATTCATTTAGATGAGCAAGCTGAACTTGTCTTTTGATTGTTTTACCACAGTATTAGAAGGCGTTCTCTTGTTCCCTATGACAGACACATACAGATAGTGTAATTCTCATGACTGCTCGTTTCGTTCGCTTTCCGGCGCGCTTGTAAACGATTTCCAAAACATTGTGTAATTGGTTGGTGAGTTTGTTGAAGAGAGGAATGCCATTCTTCAGCCACTGTAGCGCACAGATAAATTTCTAAAGCTCAGCACCTGCCTTGGGTGAATCCATATGCACGAGATCATCCAGTCATTTTGGGTCGAAAGATATAACCTGTAGCAAAATGACAGGACCGCACCACGTGATGCGTGTTGCGACAGTTCGCATTTCTTCGGATGAAAGCGAATTGATGGACTGGTACAGAAGATGAATAAATCATCCGCTCGCTGAAGTAGTAGGTAGACTGTCGGTGCATGTAGAAGGATGTCGTCCAACCAATACAGTAAAAAGGATCGCAAATTATCTGGAAGAATGGTCGCAATAGTAGACTGTAGATACTTAACCGCGTTCGTAGTACCATGTAGAATGCGTGTAAGAGTAAAAATTCCATCTGGTGTGATGATTGATTGACATTCTTGCGAGTCCGGATGCAGTGGAAACTGCCAGTACCCATGAGACAGGTCAAACGTGGAATAGATAGAAGACTTTGACAGTTTAGTCAATTCGTACTCAAGGTAAGGAATATGGTACTGGTGTGGTATCGTAAATCGGTTGATTGGTCGTAAGTAGATAGTAAATCGAAACCCAGCCGGTCCATCTTTGGGTACGAGCAAAGAAGCGCTTGCCAATTTAGATGAATGGTTAGGATAAACAATATTGCTTTTGATAAGATCGGACATGAACTTATCAAGAAACTCACGTTGTACAGAGCTATATTTGCGAAGAAAAACACGGATTGATTTATAGTCTAGTCATATGTCGATACAAAATGGTTCGACAGCAGCGGCGGGCCCAGAAGAAAGCCCTGTGCGGGAAACATCAATGTATTTCTGCAGAAGATTTCGCAAAAGTATCTGAAACGGTAACCATAGACTGTTGGTAATGGCTTGGTCGACGATTGTATGAACAGCGGCTTCGATTTCATCATCTTGGTGTCAATCGATTGGGTCCAATAAAGATGGATCCGGAAACAGATCCTCTTCATGCTTCTCATTGTAGTGATATAGTGGGCGCTGTGGGTACAACTGACCGATACGAGCCACCATCATGCGACTTACAGCACCTCCGACTTCAACAATGTCAGGTACATTCTTGAAATACTTCTCATGGAGCTCGGCTTGATTATTCTCGAGCAATGTGTCGGTATCAATTATCATGTTTTTCAATGCTGGTAGTCCTAATAGAAGTACTTCAGTAGAAAGATCATCATCAGCGATGAGGAAAGAAATTGTTTTCATAGCGAGTTGGCTTGATGCCAAATGGAGAATAATTCTCGGAAAAAAGAATCCATGTGAAAAAGTAAATCATTCTGGTTCGTCACCAACTTTCAGTGCAGCACACAAAGAAATAGCACTGGTGTCTTGTATGTTACCAATCCCTCGGTGACTAGCTAAACCTGCCAATAGAGGTGAGATAACACTTGCATCGCTCCGATCATCGCATCGCCCAACCGCTTAGATAGATTACGTACCATTGCTTACAGAAATTGTACATGACGCAGACTAGAATATTGTGAGGATAGCTGTTGTCCGGAAGCAGATCCGAGAACAGACATTTGGCTACGCATGTGACGAGATGGTCCATTGTCTACTTTAGCGGTTGCCAAATTCTCACGCATGTTATCCTTTTCGGCGTCACTTGATTTGGGGCGACGAGCTATCCAGTGTTTGGCGTTTTTGCGTTTGCACTCCGGGAAGGGGCACGATGGTAAATTATTGCCGTTTTTACAACGTTGATCATCTTTCTTTTTGCTACTGTACTTGCGACTGTTCCATTTGGTGGAGTTGACGCTCTAAGATGCGTTCGCTGATTGGTTTTTATTACCACTTAGATGTTTAAGTTCTAGATAGTTGCCTCCTTCGTCTGTTCATTAGTGGTCCACTCTAAACGATTTGAAATTCATTCACGAATTTGTGAACGTGAGCCCTAAAACCTTTGAAGTACTTTCGTAATCCATGATACGGAAAGCTCAAGTTGGATTCAAGTCGCAATTGAAGAAGGCCGGACGCTTCGCAGATATGGCATGCATAACCTCTACTTTTCATCCTCCTGTAAGAGCTAGGAAAGTCCATTATTTCGTAATATAGAGTGGTACGAAATGAACAGATTCTGGACCCTAGTATAGCTGCTTTGATGGACATGTCCATTCGGAGTCCGCTGTAAAACATTCTGTGGATACTAGAAACAGTTATAGCATCCTTGCTTTCGGAGGCCTGTACTTCTAGATATGAGTTCAATACGTCATCTTCAAGCTTGTCGTTCCTTGTGCATTCCGGTATGTAGTCCAATGTAATAGCTGATATACGTACCTCTGGATCCACGCAAAATTTTGGATTGAATGGGCGGACCGGATCTACTGTTTCTGAATCTTTAGGAGTCAACTGACGGGCTCTGGCTGCCAATTCTCTCAAATATTGATCATATAGAGTTAGGAAGTTTCGAATGAAACCTGGGTTGAATCCGGTCAGCTTCGGGTGGTCGATGGCAGTAGACAAGGCGGTTGAGGCTTATGGTTGGCTGTTGGTTTTCGAGACACCAGGTGGCGTAT
>JAULBU010025933.1:0-17771 GCA_032358235.1 Odonthalia washingtoniensis
ACAGGAATCTCAAGCGAAATCTGAACCTGTGCGTGAGAGCCCGTGCGTTAGCTAATACCACACACGAACGGAACCAGATCCATGTCCCGACTCTTTACTGATTGACTCCCTGGACGCATCCGAATACAAAGAAGTCCGCGAATTTGTCAAGACCATGTTACGACAGGCGCGATACAACGGCATACCGGAAGACGAATGGGACCGACTTCGGGAAAAGGTGGAGGTAAATATTGACTTGTTCCGCGTAGATTTCTATCACGGCCCTCCGGCACTCCTTCCGCTACTCCACATTAACTTGTACACGGATTCTTCCGCAACAAATGTAAGGCTCCGTAACTACTCGGAGGACCAGCACACCTTCCTCAAAGACATGACGTCAAAACTGTTTTCCACTGGCATGGATTACCCCAACCCTGCTCCAAGGTGGGCCTCCGCGACGCTTTTGGTTCACAAGCCGGGACCCGCGAATTTTGTTTACAGTAGATTTAAGGACTGCAAACCGCTCCACGTTGCCTCACGATTACCCAGTTGACAACATCCACTGTACCATTTGACCATGGACAGTACGGAAGGGTAAAATGATGTGCACAACGAAGGGCAGTTCTTAATTCCTTCATCATTTCGTTTTTAAAATGCATGCCGTGAGCGGACACCCACTGCCAGATTACTCCGAAAGCATCAAACCAGTCCATTAAAGATTCTGCTGCAATTTTTGCATCGATGTCCCCGCACACATACAGCCATGTGTATGAGCTTAAATCATCATTTATAACCAATACATATTTGGAACCGTCTTCAGCTTTGCAAAGGGAGAAAAATCTAAATGTATCACCTTGTCGGGCTTCGTACCGTCAATCACATGTCCCAGCGGTCTGGGCAGTCTTGATTTTGCGTCGGTTACCATGAAATGGATGCATGATTCACAGAATTCCTCTATGTGAGAATCCATCTTGTTCCAAAGAAATTAGTTTCTAATGTTAAGTGTAGTTGTCGACATTGCTCTATGACCGCCTATTCCGACGTGATCGGCTATCATAATTCGTATTGTCATTCACGCATCGTTCTCTGGTTCCCACGCTCTAGTTTGAATGCAAATTGAAACGTTAGTGATTGTGTGTCCTGTAGGCGGAATATCGTTCGTCGCATCCTGGCTTTTAATGAGGTTATGTCGGGACGGCCGGTCGCAATTGTCATTTGTCATGATAATCGATGCGCTTCGCATAATCGCCAAATTAAAACAGGTACAGTTAGAATTTGGGTTACTGCCCATCTGGTTAGTAGGTCAACCCATACGTTTTCCGTTCCCTGTAGGTATTCAATTACGTTTCGAAAAGAAGAAAGTTTCAATACCCATATTATTAATTTGAGTGCTACCTGTCTGTTGATCCCCGATTGGTGTCCTCTCGGGTTGAATATAAAAACCAAGTTGGAATGGTCTGTGTAGATATGAATCTCTGCTGATGCCGTTATGAACTCTAATCTTATCATCGACTCGATCACTGAATATGCCACCTTTTCCACGGTGATCCGCCATGCAGAATGTCCGTTGAAAGACCCGGATAGCAACGCCAAAGGTAGATGTTCTTGTTTGATGGTTGAAAAGTGAAGTTGGCCTTGCTTATTATGTGTCAGTTAGCAGCCCCAGTGTGATTCGCTGGCATCTATGAAGAGACAAATGTCGTGGTCGGTTTTGATATGCGATAATTTGACTGATTGGGTTATTTGTTGTTTGATGCGGTCTAGGGTGACCGTGTAGGTATCGTCCCATAATGAAGTCAGTTGAATGTTTGATAACTCTTTGCGCGTTCGCTTTCCAACCGCTTTGTAGCATTGTTAGAGAAGAAGGTGAAGTGGTTCGACGATAGCTGCGTAATTTTGAAATGATGTTCGCATCCAATTTACGGCGCACATGAATTGTTGCAAATCTGCTCCATTTTTCGGTTGTCGCATGGTACGCAGAGCATCGATGTGGCCCGTGCCGAATTTTATACCGTCGCCGTAGATGAGTCGTCCGTAGAAATTTACAGACGTTCTGTAAATGTCAATTTTTTGGAGGTGTAATTTAAACCCCAAACGTTGACAAGTTTTAAAAACGTTTTCAATAAAGTAAGTAGTTTCTTTTGTCTTCAGCGAGCAACAAAAAGTCATTTAACCACTGTAGGAGGTAGACACCAAATCGACAAATGCTTCTGACGTTACAGATTGAAAATGATGTCCAGCGTCGGTTGAATCTTGGAGTATGCAGTTTGGTGTGAAAATGCCTGCTGATGTTTGTATTAACATTATCTTCTGAGATTTAGCTGCGAGCGTAATTTTTCAGTACGTGTGACACATGTCGACTCTAGCTAACACAGAAATTTTCCCCACGGATCTACATGCCGACTCGAGATCAGGTATCGCCGATGTCGAGATCATGCATCACCGATGTGACCAGATTCTCAATTTATTCACTCCACGTAAGTCCACTGTGATTCTCAACGTGTCAGTCCCAGGTTTGGGAACTGCCAATGCCTGACTGGCCCATTTTGTTGAATGATTACGCGTAACATCCCCGATTTTCTCGAGGCTTTGTATCGATGATATGATAAATTCCCTTTGCCGTGGGGCGTATCGACGTTGAGTAGTTTTGTATGGTGCTACGTTTGACAGCACGCTTACTCTGTATGGTAAAACTTTGGCTGGAGGTCTTTTTCAAATTTAATTCTTAGGATGTCCCGGTATCTATTCAACATTGCCTGTGACAATTTGACCCCGTCATCACTCATGCCAGCTTCTGTCGCTTTCTTACAGGTCGCTGCAATAGCATCGTCTATTTCAACTTGTTTGTCTTTTCCCATGTTTGAAATAGAAAAATCGATTTCGTCAACTAGATCTTCATCAAGGTCGTCGTAGCGTATTCCTTGGTAAAATGACGCGATCGCCATTTTCGGTGATTCTTCGTTCAAGTCCTCTCCCATTTTTCCAACACCAATTTCTTCTCCCTTTTCGCAATCGTCTTTTAATGTTCTATCAAGATTGAAACTGATGCTCTTCAAAAGAAGGCGCACAAGGAGAACTTCATCATTTCTTGGTCGATGACCCATTATTTGACGTTTCGTAAACTTAAGAGTCCACACGTTAGTGATCATCTTATGTCAATGGTGATGCTATATGAGGCTGTAAAGGGTAATACAGAAGGTAGTTCAATAGCGACCTGAAGGATAATTGGTGATCCAAATATATTTTCCTTGACTCACCCCCTCCCCCCCCCCAGCCTTCCACATCGATGTCATCATTTGATCATGGTAAAGAAAAGTTATCAGCCCTATAGCCAATACCCATACAATAAATTTCAACAGGCAATGAAATCCGGTAAGTTCCTCCTCGGAATTTTATTGCTGACTGCTTAGTTCCATTGCTGGCTTTCTTTTTTCCGTACTCTGACAGCAATTCTGTCTCCAATCCGCCACTTGTATTTTTATACTTTTACAACGGGTTTATTTCGTGGCAAGCAGGGTTCAAACAATCCTGTTTCCATTTTTTTCGTTCGATGGTTTTGACTTTCCCGGAACTATCTTAGTTCCACTTTTACGTTTCCTATTTCGTTCGTCCTGAGAATAAGATGCATTTCCCTTCGACATAGAACTTCTCCGTCGTTTCTTGGCTTTCCATCCGGTTACTTACGTGATATGTTCTCTCCAGTCTCGATAGCTGTGAAAATAACCTCATTTAGAAATTTGTTGACTTCTTTTATTTCGTCTTCATCCCAAAATTTTTATTCTGCATGTGCAGCGTTTTTCAACATTGGCAGTTCATTTTTGTTTATTATCTGGACGATAATCGCTTTTGGCGAATTAATGAACATATGATGCACGCGATTTCTTCTAAATTCGGTAATCAGGATTGTGAAGAACAATAGTATGGATCCCTCCGAATCCTTGATGCGAAAAGTGCATTTTACTCGACTGAATGCGTCTTTGACGCGCTCCAGACTGTCTTTTTTGGATCATTTACTTCTTTGCTTTAACCAGTCGTGCACGTTGTCATCTGATTAGTTGTTTATCGTCATTGTTTTCAAATCCACCGAGGTTAGTTAATTACAAGAGTAGTTTTCCTGCGATGCATGCTTTGTAACCAACAGATTTGAATAGGCGGTCAGTTGGTAAACCGGCATTTACCCCCTGTACCTGTATCAGGTAGTGTTCACATTCTGTTTGAAATTCGACTATGTTCTCGAATTCAGGCGTTTCTAATTTCGGCGGCGAGATCGTTGACAGTCCAAGATTCGTAGTCATTATCCAGTTAAATATCTCTCGAATTAAACGCATTTTTCCGTCGTCTCAACCTGCAAATGTAATGTGTGTGTACACAAAGATCTTTGTTTTGAATTTACAGGTTTAAGCTTCAAGAAAGATAAAATCGCGTGTTCAAAATCAAATAAACCGAGTGGTAAGTACCTGCATTGATAAGTCTATGAAAATTAATTACGGACGCTCCAGTCTCGCTCCGCTCGTGTGCAATGTCGTTGGGCAAAAAAATACCCCTACTGCTAAAAAGATTAGTCAGTGGATGCTGTCGCTGCTTCGTGTGTCCTCCTTTTTTTATCCACACTCTGCTTCGCTTCTTTATTTATACCCGATCTTTCGATCTTTTGTCCTCGATTCGACTCTGTCACATAATTCCAGTGTCGGTTGCTTCCAACAAAATTCGACTCTTAGAATAGATATATGCACTCCTTCGTGTACACCATCATAATGCGTACACAGTCCCGACGTGTATACATTCTATCATAGGAATGATAGTGACCCACTATAATAAGCACCAATATGTTTTTTGATCAGTCTAATGCACATAGACTGAGAACAGGTATGCGCCCCGATCGCGTTGACCCATCTGAGAAGTGTCAAGTTATTGCTTTCTTCAAACCGAAGACGATTACGTTTAACAACACCTTATTATTGAACGAACACATTACGTACCTGTAAAATAAATGTACGGTGGTGATGGTAACGAAGATAGTGGTGGTGTCCCCGAAGAGTTGGTGCTTTGAATTCTAGACATGGTGATGGGAGTTAGTTCTCCATTTTGCAATTTTATTGAAGGTGTATAGAGTTTTCTTTTCTGCGTTGAGGATGTGTGTGGGAAAGACGGAATGAAAAAGAAAGTTCAGTAACGGGAGTTTATTTTTTGATATCATACGAGAAAATGTCCTCGTAATCCCTGATTTCCACAGATTTTATAAATTTGTACAACTATGGTATGTTTTGCGATTATTGTACAGAAAATTGTAAACGTTCAACAAAAATTATTGAACTATATATTTTTTTGAAAACTTTTTAATTTGTAAAAACTTTTAGGGGTTTTTCGTGACTAGGACGGAAAAAGATTTGTAAAGTGGAACATCGGAAAGGTGGCATCTTTTCCCGACCCCAATCCTGGCTTTTATTTTTTTTAAAAAAAATATGAAGTACTTTTAAGTGATTTGACTTCTTCTGTTCACAACTAATGATTGATCTCTCCCTCTTCAATTCCCCCCATCGCCACAATTAATGTTCTATCCATCAGCACAAAAACAAACTAGTAATATGTCGAATAAACTTATTTTGCTCTTATCAATCATGTTCGTCGTCTCTGCCTCTCTGACAGATGGGAAAAAGAAATGCCGCAAGCGTGTGACAATCAGTGAACGATGTGACAATCCACCCGTCATTAGCAAACTAAACATTCCAGCATATACTGGTCTATGGTATCAAACTTTCACGTCAGGTTCTGCACCCTCGTTTTTTGAGAACTCATGCTTAACTGCCAATTATACATTATCCAGTTTGACTCCCCCTACAATCGATGTTCTCAATTGTCAGGCGACGCCCAACGGCCAACGTCCACAATGTATTAC
This sequence comes from Odonthalia washingtoniensis, assembly GCA_032358235.1. Lineage (NCBI taxonomy): Eukaryota > Rhodophyta > Florideophyceae > Ceramiales > Rhodomelaceae > Odonthalia > Odonthalia washingtoniensis. Next base: position 5,876 of record JAULBU010025933.1, read on the forward strand.
AGCAACTGCCACAAAGCGTGCAACCGCCGCATTCGACTCTCAACTGCAGGTACAACTCTCACCTGAAGGTCCTCCAGCTCCCTACAACATTGCCGCTATCATTGGAAATCCGAATCATGGTTACTTCGCAGCTGCCGTATATTCATGTAGTAAATTTCCACCGAAGTTTGAACCTCTTGATAGGTTCTTCATCATTTCACGTACACCATATGCTCCAGTATTCTCACTAAAGCAATTGATTCGACAGCTCAAATGTAATGGCTACGAGGGAATCAAGTACCGAATGTTTGAGCGAATTATCAATAGTGAACAATGTCAATTTATGAAGGGCCCGGGATCATTTGATATCGTACCTCCGAATCGTACTTTCTCATTAGATTCTTAGAAATGCATACCGATATATATATATACAGTTCTCTGTTTATATTCGCATACCGTAGTGGTACTGTGCGGTTATACAGCTGAACATTTGACGTTGTCCCATACAGATGTTATGTTTTTCTCCAATCGTCCTCTGCAGTCAGGAATATGAATTAAAATATCCTCCGTTCGTTGTGGTGACTGGTTTCCTCTGTCAATGCGTAAAAGACAAGATATATTAGTAAATAAATAAAAGCACTCATAAATCGGCTTGTATCTCACATGGCGTGCACACATTTGGACATGATAACTATTAAATAAATATTGCTGTCGTAACATTCTATACAAATATACCTTTTAAATATGCAAAAATTGTACTCCAATATCGTCGTTAACTCTTCACTGCAACATACATTCCCTACGACATATGCATGGATGATTGCAATTTAGGATAGTCACGAAAATCCACTGAGAGGAGATAGTAGTGAGCGAAAAAATGTAACTGGCAAAAGCTTAAAAACTTTTACAGGCCGTTTAAAAACGTTTTATAAAAAGTCTCAAAGTTTTTATACTGTAGCCTGTCATGTGCAGTTTTTTTACTAAATTAACATTTTTTCGTTTTGATTGGGCCCAATTGAAAACAGATAAAAAGCGCTGGTCTTCGGAAAGAACGTTATTTCGGAAAAAACAGCGAAATCTCGTCAAGAAAGGAAGCAGGTAAAGTTGACGGTGCTTACTGACTGAATGTAGAAGAATTCCAGTTGTTAAGTAAACGTCTGTCTCTGCATGAGATATGTACCAGCCGCCGACCGATCACTTACACAAGATTGAAGGAGGGTTCTCCTTTTTTTGGAGTAGTAAGGAATTATTGGGGTAGCATACTAGTAATAATGTTAGATGATATTTATAACAAGGGTTTGTAAACCCTGGTTATAAATTGAGAATTTAAAATATTCACCCACGTTTCTCGCACACCTCCTCGTTCACAGTACTTCGTACGGTACTCGTTTTTAAACGACAGGAACAGTTCTAACAACCTTCCACGCTGTGCGAAAAAACATGTTCTTTCGCACTCAAAACCTGAATCAATTAGAGGGAGTACGAATGTCATTGATTCAAATCGATTAACGACGTCAAGTTTTAACTTTTTTTTTTAAAAAAAGAACCAAGTCTTTATTCAAAAAAAAAACTTTATCAACGTATCATGCATTCCAACTTGTTCAGAAGCAAGTTGCTTTAAAGTTACTAAACACCCCTAAAAAAGATGGGCACCCCCCTAAACTCCCATATGTACAAGCGATCACCATACTGATGAGATCTTTTCCCTAAATCAATCGGATGAAATGGCGATTTGAATAATTTGAATATATATATTTTTATGTAATAACCCTATGACCGATTTCCTCCTACCGTACAGTTGCTATGGGCGTAAAATCCAAAATTTCATAGTGCTGTTCCACAAAACATCTATTAAATATAAATCTTTTTTTTAAAAAATATATATTCAATTTAAAAGATTTTAATTTCGAAATCCCGTGAACACCCCATAGAAGAGAGTCACCCCCTCATCGGTCTGCTTTTTGCGCTTGTCGGCCCCCTAATCACTGCATTAACCCTAAAAAGTGAATTCCTGCAAATGTGAGCAGATTGTAATTTCAATGGCGATTTCAAAAACCCAAAAGTCAGGAAGTAAAGTACAAATAACACATACATTATGTGTTGCTGGTGACGTGTTCAAATTTCGAGAGATCATTCCACATTACGTTCTTAAATGTTTTGAAGACGTGGTTCTCTGTATACTTTGAGGCGAAAGATTCAGGATGAAGTCGTTCAAAATAATAGAATGCAAACGTTCAAAATCATAAAATACAAAAGTTCAGTGTCGATTCCACTGTATAGTGTAAGCCTTCCTATCCAGTGCTCTCACGGATAAGTGTAAGCCCCCGTATCCTGAATAGTCGGTAGCGGTAGTATAAGAGATAAGAGATCTGCTTGTCTCTCCCCCAGCACATGTTCTCAGAACAGAAGAATAAGAATAAGAATAAGAACTAAACAAACAGAACGTTGATGAACGCTTCACACAAAGTACTTGGTCCGGGGCGGTGCTCAATCCGGATATCGGTTATTCGACACTGATCAGTATTGCCATCAAGCGCATAGATTGGCAAGAACAACCCGCGATTGCAGCAAACGAAGGAACCGGGGACAACTCACGTTTTCACAACGGCCTTCCCGCAGAAGCGACACTTGAGGACAAGAAAGCTTTTTCATTATACTGCCACTCAAACTACGAGACGCAGAAATGGCATGGTGACTCTCTCTCCGAGTTATTTGCGGATGACTTCCGCAATTTCAGCATTGACAACTTAAAAGCCGTTGACTCCGACACGCGACGCAACTTGCGTGACCTTCTCCACGAGCGTGGCGTTTACGTCCCGAAAGGCTGTAACATCCTCTTAGCAGAGGCACTGTACACTGTTGTACAGGACGACATGCCCTGCCCCTCGGACGATCCTTGGAACCCCCATGCGAAGGCAATTTCGGTTGAAGCCGACAACCGCCCTAAATCCGATCCTGACCCCGACCAAGCACAACCGTCTTCTGAAGACGACAGCCCTCCAAAAAGGAACTCAAGACGGAGAAAAGGTGCACGAACACCATGAAAAGAACACGTCCCCCCATGGTAACGACGAAATCTTCGCACGACGTGGAAAAATGGTTAATCTCTTCAAGGCCTACTCCCGCGATGGTGACGAGTATGGTAGATCGACCACCGACAAATTTGATCCCAAGTACATGCTGTTCATCAAACTCTGCGATCAAGCAGACATGCGGGAAACCGACCGACGCACGGCTTTCTCCATCATGCTGATAGGCACAGGCAACTAGTATTACTTCGATACCCTGAAGGAACAATACTTCGAATTCAAGAATCTTGACGTATCGATCAAGTCGCGGTTTCAAACTCCCGAATGCAATCGCACACTTTTGCATGAATGGGATGCAATATCGCTTAAAAAGTAATATACATTAATACAACGGAGTTGAGATCAACCTGCCTCGAGATGTTAATCACGGAACTTTCGGATATTCAAACCTCGTTACCAAACGAGTATCGTAACGACAAGATCATTCGGAATAAACTGATCCACGCTGTTCGCTATGTAGAAGCCTTCCGACTAGCTTACCACAAGTCTGCGGAGAATATCCAAGGAGTTATGAACGATATACACGCTCCACTCGGCAGTGTACCCCGCAATTAAGTTCAAGCCGTAGAACCATCAGCTCACTGCGTCGACAGTTGGTATGTTCGCAACGGCCAACACAGTTATTCCCGCAGTTTCTCTCCGAAAGGAAGTGTACGAAGCGGAAGTAAGAAGTGCTTCGTCTGAAAACGCATAGGTTGTTGGCTCACAAACCACTCCATGAAGGAACGCCTCCACGCCTTCCGAGGGAAAAGATCCTACGGCAGTTTGTAACATTACTCGCTAGAGAGGATTCGGATACTGAAGAAGACGAACTGGCCGACGTTTTGGAAAATGTGACAGCCAAGATGATCGAAATTAATGGCGAAGCCCTCAACTCTTCAAGCGACGAGGATGTATCCCTCTCGCACATCGCCACTATAGACGATACGAAGTATTAGACCTCATTCGCCGCAAATATGCAGGACATCACCGTAAGCCACGCTCTCACGTCAAAGATTCCACAAACATGCTATGTTGGCGCCTTCAAAGGCGTAATGGTCGACACCGGATGTTCACACTGTAGTAGTGGAGGTTAAGTCCAGTCTCTCGACTACTGTGAACACACAGGTTCCCAACCAAACATTGATCCAACCCGCTCTGCGTGTTGTCACTTCGGAATCGGCTCCGAAAAATCACAAGGAGCCTCGACATTGTAATTCCCAGTTGGTAAGCTCTGGTTTTCTTTCGACATTCATGTCGTTTCAGCAGATGTACCAATTCTACTTTACATCGACGACATGGATCGCTTATGTTTGTACCTCAACGATCTGGATGACACGCTCATTCACCCGGAATCTGGTCAACATGCAGAAATTACACGCGGTAATGGACACCCATTCGTTCTCTGGAACCCATAAGTGTAATATATGTTCACGGATGTTGAGCTACGCCGTCTCCATCAACGATTCGGACACCCTTCCACGGACACATTTATAAATGTCCTCGAGCAGTCTGAAATTGACAATGTCGATGCCGAAACACGACGAATACTCGGCAAGATCGAACGCTCATGCGGACCGTGTCAGAAGTACGCAAAGAAGCCCCGTAGATTCAAGCTAACCCTTCGGGAAGACAAGGACTTCAACCGCACAGTATACACGGACGTGTTCTACATCGACAACAAGCCCATTCTTCATGTGGTTGATGAAGCGACGAACTTCCAGTCTGCCCGCTGGCTCACGTAAATTTTCACCGAAACGTTATGGCGTTCTATACGCATGTGCTGGATTAATGTCTATCTCGGCCCACCCGATGTGATCGCCCATGAAACCGGTAAGAAATTCATTGCCTCTGACTTCCAAGCCAACGCCGGCATGCTTCACATACGAACAAAGGCCATCCCGGTTCAGTCCGCCAGCTCTATAAAATCGTCGAGAGGTATCAATACCCGATCCGAAGATCGTTCAAAGTCATCCGCCAAGAAGCTCCCGACTTGGATGAAGAGGCAACACTGCAAATGGCGGTGAAAGCTGTCAACGACTCCGTCGGACCAAACGGCCTAGTGCCGACTCTGCTAGTCTTCGGCGGCCTGCCACGTCTAGGTTTACCTACTGACAAACCAACACGGTCGACGTACCAACTTGCCATAGAATTGCGCAAGGCAACGGAAGCTATGTTCCGACATTTATCCTCCAGGCAAGTTTGAGATGCGATGAGAACACGGAACGGTCCGGTAGTTACCGACATTCATAATGCACCAATCGGTGCACATGTTCTCGTGTATCGCCCTCACAAAGATATGTGGGAAGGCACATTCTCTCTCCTGGACATCACCGGTGAAGAAGTTACCGTTCTTTTACCTTCGAGCCCCAAAAAGTTCCGAAGTACTGTTGTGAAACCATTCTTTACCCAGCCTGATTCTCAGGGAGACAATCCAACTTCGTCGTCTACGCCAACCATGGTCAATCCGGAAAGGCAGACATTCGTTCATGTTACCGATGTGCCTTCCGATGAAATCGAGATAGAGAACTACTTAGTTGCGTTTACTAACCATACGTTGCAGCAATCGCTGGAAAACATCCGTTTTGCACGGTCCCCCACCGCGAAATTCAATGGCCTGGTAGAACGTGGCGTATTCAGCCTCGTTCCCGCAACTGCTGCGAAGGGTCACCGTATCTACGGCGCACGTTTCTGCGACCAAGTCAAGAACGAAGGAAAACAGACCGCTTACGAGAAATCTGGGCTCGTCGTACGCTTACAATGACAAGGATCACGACCTATTGACTCAAGCTTCCACAGTACAGCGGTCCTCTCAGCGTTTACTACTTACATTATACTCCATGGATGACGATCTCATGTTCTTCACCAGAGACATATCTCAGGCCTGCGTACAATGGGACACTACGACGCAAGGATCAATCTTTGTGTGACCGCCGAAGATCCTCAATCTTCCGACTGGGACGCTTCTACGCGTTGATCGACAGTTGTACGGCATACCCAAAGCCGGAATACATTGGTTCTGTACCTAACACGCGCATCACCGCGATGAATTGCACCTCATGGCATCATGTAATGACCAATGCTTCCTATACACTCCAGAAGGTGTTTCTGTGGATCATCGGCTTCCCAATGCGGCTCGAGGGTTTACCTGTCTTCAAACAGACGACACGGAAACCGCGGAAAACTCTGCGTACAGGAAGCTCGAAGCTTATCAATCAAATCGCTTCGATAGCAAGGATCCAGTGTTTCTGGAAGACGGCGGTAATGTGACCTTCAATGGCGCGAAAATTCGTCTGAACGACGGGACCTACTCCGTCACCCAGCCAGACCGCCTCCAGAAGCTGGAAGATATCAGAGATGATTCTGTTAACAAATCGGACTTTATATCCCAACGTATACGTGGTGCCTATGTGGCTGCAGTATGCCGGCCTGACTTGAAATTCGTTTTTGCGTACTGTTCTCAGATCGTGAACCCCGACGCTTACGCGACGAAACACCTAACAAGACGATCATTCGTGCCAAAGAAGACCTGAAATTTGGATTGACATTCGTCAAGATCGACATGGCCACGGTACGATTGGCCGTCTTCATAGACGCGAGCTTTTCCAGTAACCCGAATATAACATCCCAACTTGGGTACGTAATTTCACTCATAGACGACGAGAGAAACGCCAAAGTCATCCACTATACTAGTGTCAAGTCGAAACGAGTTACTGGTAGCGCACTCACCGCAGAATTGTTCGCCGCCGTGCACGCCTTCGACTACGCGAGCACTTTACACGTGACCCTGAACAAGATTTTCGGAAGAATTATTGCGTTGAAGTTGTATACGGACTCAAAGTCACTCTACGATAGCATCGTCGGGATGAACGCTACTACGGAGAAGTGCCTGTTGATCGACCTCTTCATGATCCGGCAATCCTACGAGTAGCACGAGCTAAGCGAAGTGATGTGGATACCATCTGCCGAGAACCCGGCCGACGCCATGACGAAGGAGAACTCTTCCGGTGCACTTATGTCGCTCATGCGAAAAAATCGAATTTGGCTCTCACCCAAGCCTTGGTTTTAACACCCGCTCGACAAGCTGGACCCCACGAAGACCAACTCCTCGGCAAAGTCCACCGATCATGGAGAGTTCTGAGTGTCGATTCCATTGTATAGTGTAAGCCTTCCTATCCAGTGCTTACACGGGTAAGTGTAAGCCCCCGTATCCCGAATAGTCGGTAGCGGTAGTATAAGAGATCTGCTTGTCTCTCCCCGAGCACATGCTCACGGAACAGAAGAATAAGAATGATAAATAAATGAACAGAACGTTGACGAACACGTCACACAAAGTACTTGATCTGGGGCGGTGCTCGATCCGGATATCGGTTATTCGGCATTCAGGATAGTATAATGCAAAACGTCATAACGCAACATTTCACAAATTCAAAATAATGAAATGAAATAATTAATCTCTTATATTCAATGGAATAAGTTCTTCTGCAACAAAGTATTTCAGTAGACGCAATTCGATGTTGAAACGTGTACAATTCAACCATAAATTAAAAAGAAAAAACATGAAGCCGCCGAGAGTTTGTTTATTTGAATACAGTTACTGTATGTTAAATTGGAACATCGGTTGGAAGCATACGATGTTGGAATTTAACCGACAGTCTAATTTAAAGAGCATCGATGATGTATAAATAAAGAACTGATGCGAACTGTGGGACGGAGGTAATATAAAGATACGCAAAGAGGAATAGGTTTTCAATTAATAAAAGATTTTGAGTCTCTCTTGGCAATTATCCCTCGTCGTTCTCGGTCATTCGTTGCATCTTCTATTTTATGCTTACCGGTTATTAATATTAGTGGCCGCTGAAGATACAACGAATGTAACGCTTCCGACGTAAAATGATGAGGACAAGTTGGTAATAGCAATGACGAAAAATTTAAACTTAGCATCGATGTGGCTCCCGGAGGTGTGCTATCCTAGAGGGGACTGCTTCGATAGTTTCCAAATTGGTCATGATCATTACATTTGGCCAGTTGACTGGAATTCCAGAAAGGCAGCAAAATAAACTAGTGGTACTTAATTAAAGCGTGCATTTCGGCTGAACTTCTAATGCCACTAACAAACATAGAATGTTTTGGTGACGAAACCAAATTCCAAGACGGAAAAGATGATTACGATAAAACATGACTAGAGGATAGAAGACAGATATGAAAATTGCATGAACTGCAATTCGTTGTTATGCCAGCAATGCCCAAAAGACATTATTATCATGATTTTTCAGACTTTTATAGAAAGGGAGGATTTGTACATAGTACGGTGAAGGGTTTGTAATCTGAAAGATCAGTACGGTAACGTTAAAATTAAATAAAAATTTTATTGTTGAAAATACACTACACCCAGTTACTGTATTTAGTCAGTTACATTATTGAGTATTGAGGTGATAAAAATATTTTTTGAGTAACACATAATAGAGTCAGTTACACCCTATGCGTAATTACGCTATATAGAAACAATCGTTAATGGTGTAAGTTACACTATACAAGTCCCACGGAAATAGTGTAACAATTTAACTACAGAAGTTTATTCAAAAATTAGCTTTTGGCTCCTGATTTTGCAACATGACGGTTTATTCATTGTTCTAGACTTCATCTTCCGTACTGTGTGTACCATCAAAATAGGTGCAGTGCTTTCACCAATACGCTGTAACTCTTGTGTTAGATGCATTATCTCCCATCTTCCATTAGTATTAAGAGCCATACCAGTTCGTATCATTGCCTTTCTGGCGTAGGATGGCCCATCAGAGTCCCGTTGAAGATTGACGTCACGTACAGCATTAGCTGCAAGTTCTAAAAAGTGTTTTTTTCCAGGGTTAATTAAGTGACCAGATGAATCTTTCCACTTCCCTTGTTTCGTCATTTTCATCTTGAAATTATCCCAGCGCTTTTGCTACGCCGACTTGATTTTCTGCACCACAAAAGAGTCACACCGCTGAATAAGATGGGTTGCATTAGGTGGAAAATGCCGTATCTCCGTATTAAATATCTCCGTCTTGGTAGCAGCGATTTGTGACATATTGTACCCGCTACAGTTGTCCAAATAAAGAATACGCTTCCTACTATTTGGCAGTGCTCGAATTACACGACGTTCAGATAGAAACTGGGGGAACACAGTAGTATCCATCCAACCCTTAGGTCCAGTTCTGTAGGCAACGCCAGGTATATTGTCCGTGGTTCCGCGGATGGGGTAATTGCGATATCATGAACGGGGGGTTCAATACGAGCATCACGCCCACCACTTAACCTGACAAGCATCGTCATAACCGTACCTCCAGAAACAAAATTTGCATACTTGAACTCATTCTCACCAGCAAATCCCAGTGTACGGCCATTGTCCATATTGAAAATAAACTGCGATTCATCAGCATTTGGCAAGTCATTCTCATCAATCGTTCCTGATGAAAGCACCCGAGATATGTTTACTAAATGAGTTGCACAGCCTTTTCAATTTCAATCTCTTTTGCAGGACTGAGACTATGTTTCCATGTGGGTGCTCGGCTTACAATGCGAAAACGGCTGGCAAAATACTGAATCCAACAAGCATTTATCTTTTCATTCAGTGGCTTCTGAAAGCAAGAATCAAGCATGTTCGGGCTGTAGGCTGGATTATAGCTGTGTTCCAGAATATGCGAGGCCAACGAACGCATAGTGTAAAGATTAAACTTCACATCCAACTTGCAGAGTCGATCAAACTCCATATGCAGATTGCCGTGTAATGAATCTACCACTGCTGGTGCTTTATGCCTCTTTCCACGCTTGCTTAAAGCCTAACTATCTTGGACCCATTCTTGGTAATTCTCGTAATAGATGCTGTCGTACCACGTAGTGATACAACTCCATCATCTTTTTGATAATCCGAGCGTTCCATCCATAGCCGCATAGCCTTGACAATGTTTGCATTAGGTGACGATCGAAACAGCTCTGGACAATTTCGAACGGCCAAGAATGAAATGTTTACAGTATCGTTGTCATGTGCATGTTGCACAATCCACCGAACCACATGAGTGCGCTGTGAAATTGTTAGAACGTTCTGAGATTGCCGGACAGTAGTGTCAGCGGGAGTACTTGTAGTACTTGTGACTGGAGCGGGGTTGGAAGCGCCTTGTGGGATGGGGACGATTGAAGAAGATGGCTGATTGGGATCAGTAATGGGTGTTGTCGATACGTCACGAGCACGCTGCATACGCTCGATGCAGGCAACAATTGGAGATCCAGACACCATTAAGAAGCGATAGATCTTTGTTGATATGGGAATGTGGAAACTGGGGGAGATTCAAGTGCAGCGCAGTGTGTTACAGTTCAAAGAGAGCTGAAATCGGCGGGGATAAAGTCAGCGGATGTAGTGAGTTCACACCCGTATATTTCTGGAACAATTTTTACAAAATTCCGTAACCGTGACGGTGTGATGTCACTGTATTAGAAAATTCGTCAATTGCAATGTTTGAGAAAAACAGAAATCACCCATTTCTCAGAATAATTTTTCAGCAATTAAACGGCCTACGGTCTCCAATTACGGTTGTAAGACAGAGGAAATGAGACACATCTCTGTAAGTTTTACAATTCGAAGAACTCTCTCCATGAATTTTCCGTTCGGTGACTCACACGAAAAAGACACAAAAAGTACTCAGGTCTTCCGTGGATACTTGTTTTTGTATCTTGAGTGAGTTACTGAACCACTGATTCATTTGTTTGCGTTTCCATATCGTTGGCAGCGATATGGAGACGCAACCGGAAACGGAACCAAGTGAACAAGCAACCGAACCTGCGTCGAACGTGTCGGGGCGAGACGGAGGAGGGAACAGTACCGGAAACATCGAAGAGACACCGGTGATTGTTGAAACGCGTAAATATGCAGGATGTCCCGCATAATTTACCGAACAGGATGACCTGATCATTGTGCGAGAAGTTGCAACAAAGCGCGCACACACAGTAATTGTAACAAGGGGATGTTGCGTAAGGTGTCGTGGAAATCAGTACGAGACCGCTTTGAAATAACACTTGAAGAGTTTGTTAAATAAGAAAGAAATGAAGCTTTAAAATCTGGTGTTGCCGCATCCGGATTAAGTGAAGTCGGCGAACTTCTGATGACAATTAATACGCAAATCAGTGATATCGTATTTGCAAAAAATAAACGAGGGAGGAATTGGAGGAACGTGAAGCGCCAAAAGAACAACCTGGCCTTAAAATTATTTGTATGGCAACGTCACGGAAAGCATCACGAGCTCTCAAAAAGGAAGCTGATGAAAACAACAAAATTATTGAAGTCCCTCCGGGGTCGGCTACTGAGAAAACAGTCGAAATCATCGAGGAACTCCCCGTGGTATCTGTCACGCCTTGCACTCATGATGCCGTCACTGTAAATCAGGATTCACGCCTCGGATCTAATGCAAACGCCAATAATATATAAGTCACAGTCAAAGTGACGATGGCCGGAGTGAGGAACAAGCTGATATACGATCTACACTTGCAGATCGGAGAAAAAGGCGACGTGAATCGAGTGAGTGATAAACGGGAGGGAATGATCTACGATCATTTGGTAAGATGATTAAAGAGGCGAACATAGTCCAGACAGATGTTGAGAGGGACAAAATAAAGTTTGAACGTGAGCGTTTTATTCTTGAACGAGAAAAACGTGAAACAGATCGTTTACTACAACTGGAAGAGCAAGAAAGACGTTACAGACTTGAAAGTGAACGACACTACAACAAGCAGAAACTGCGAGACAAGTAAATGGAGGAAAGGGATAAGTTTGATGTAGAAAAAATGAAGCTCTTGCTCAATTTAGTAAAGCATCAGAT
>JAULBU010025944.1:0-17768 GCA_032358235.1 Odonthalia washingtoniensis
CAACTCGTCCTATACATTACCGCAACGATAAGCTGCTTCATTCAACCGGGACGCGAAGTCCTGTTCGGTTTCATTGTTCTATTTTCGCGTACCTCGTAAAGAGTTCACCGCTTTACGTATGGCCGTGGGTGTGGCGTACGTTTGCAATAAGGATTGAACGGCTTCAGGTCAGCAAGTGACGCCACCGGAGCGTGCTCCGATTCTAGTTGATCAGAACTGTTTTGCATCCTTACCTGTGAGAAATTGTGGGAGGGCTACGTATTCCTGTGCCTCGGCCAATTCGAGTATGTCGCACTCTTCCACCATTCGCGAGAGGAAGTCGAAAATTAATATTGGGTTTTCGCCGGAGAGGCAGTCTTCTTTCATGGTAAGCTCCAAACCTTTGAGGTGCATGCGTAATTAACCAGTGGATGCACTGTCATGCCCGCTGCGTCTGCAGGATAAACGATAGTATCGGTAGGACATTTATTGGTAGGACATTAATCGGTCGAAGGCCGGGTTTAATGGTTTAAACGAGGTCAGTCCTCGGTGCTTCGGGCTTTTTTTCACGTTCCGAGAAACTTGTACTGATAAGTCAATGACATCCAAATCTGGGCCTGTGGTTTCGTCATCCTCTTCCGACGATGAAGAGTCGTATTCGGACATACGTCGAGTTCCAGCCGACGATTTTGATAGGTACAAATGTGAACTTCGGGGACCTTCCCTAGAGTTGCGTGATGTATCACAACGTACCATACCATCTCGTTGAGACGGTAATAGTAGACGTTGAGGTGCGTATTCCTTACCCGGTAGGGGGTTGTGCTCCATTTTTTTCTCCACCTCCAGAATTGAGTTTGAGTATTGTTTTTTTGATGATCCATTCTCCAAGAGTGTTGACGTCCGCATGTAACAGTTTTACGGCTTCGGCCCCTGAATCTGTTGGAGATTGTGTTTTGTTCTTGGGGAGTGAGAAAGCCTGATAGCTACAAATTCGTCTCGAAGACTGTTAACCACGTCTTCAAACGCGGGCTTGCGGGCAAGTTCTCCATCCAATTTCTTTTTAAACTCTACCAAACGACTCGTGAGGTAGGCGGATTCTGCAGTACAAATGCGCTAGACGACGGCTTCGTCGACTGGTTCGGCGATTGTTTCTGGCGAATCTATTTGTTCTTGATTATCGGTGCGGGAACCAGAACATGAGGATTCATGGGATTCGTTACGCGATCCAGTGAGCAGGCTACCAGTGGCTGACCGTGTTTTTCGTAATCCGGGCGGTTTTAGGATGCCTGTAGTCTTTTCGGCGTGTACCGTTGGTCAATTGCCACCTAGGTTGTTTCTAGGGTGGGAGACCAGATGTAGTGCAATGCACTTCCAGGAAGGAAGGAAGGAAAACGGAACTAAGGGTTTTCGGAGTCCTCGTTCCACGGTAACTCGTGTGGGCATTGCACTCCACCAATAAAATGGAAGGTAGGATGATTCTGAGTAAGTAGGTGGCTGTCGTCCCGACGCATGTAAGGTGATGGTGTATTTGAAAGATGACATTGGTCGGATTGTGGTCGTAAGATGTGCGTTGAAACGGATGCCGCGATGGTCCAAGACCTACTCCGTGAAGGTGGAGGCGGTTGGAGCGGTTACCAAAGTTGACGCGGGTAACAATCACCAGTTCGTATTCACGCTTGTAAGGCGGAGGGGCTGTCTAACGCTGGCGCAGCGGACATTCTACCAGATCCGAAGGAACTTTGTCGATCGAGATGAATACAAGTTCGGGGGGTAGATGAAATCTGAGAAACGGTTGTGTTTATTATCATTAGGGGGATTCAGGGCGAAGAAGACCCTTAAGTAGGCTTCACCCATCGCCTGATAGCGAATGGAGGAGCGTACAGTACATCAAGTACAGTAATGTGCTGTAGTGGGTGTACAGCTGTCGGGAAAACACGTGGCCGATGGTTCAATTGCCCGAATCAGGCCAAACCCATAAAACGTGACAAACGTGACAGAAAACGTGACGAAATTGGCAGAAGAGACGAACCTCACAATTGAGTTCAAAAATGTATACGCGTATACCAGTATTGCACCACAACCCTTTAGTGACCACTACCACCATCTTCTGGAGTGCATTGTCACGTGACCAATTTTACAACAACGGGTACATTGCTTATCACAGTTGGGATTTTCGAATAATCTCTTGGCTCCACATCATGACTTATTACATACAGAGCATGTTCATTCTCCACTACCACATTCTACACGACTGCTATCCTGAGCCATTGGTACTGGTTTATAGCTCTTCTTTACTATCAAGTCCATACGAGCCAATTGGTCAGTAATTGCATCAATCTTCGTCTATACATTCCATTCCATACTCGTGGGTCCAAAAAGATTATCGGATGTCTCTATGTTCTTATGGTACCATCCCTTAATTGGAAAACTGATAACTATCCACCTAATCCTGTCAAACGAAACTCTCCCCATCCATCTTTAAAACCTCCAGTCGTCGTTTTTAATTAAGCATAGTCTTTTGTGGAAAGATATATGTAAAATGCAGCCATATCGGGTACTTTAATCGTTTCTGAACGAAACATTCCAACGCTTTCTCCTTCGTTGAACCCATTGAAAGCTGGGTTCAACAAAGAAGAAAAGTTTGGAATGTTAGCTCACATACAATTTGTCTATCTTTTTCATGTAATTCGCCAATTTTTCCGTGTGAATAGACGCTTCTGTTGCTTGTCGGATTATCTCTTCAGGTTACTCGTTCTTCTTTTATTCGTCTAAAATATCTTTATTGGCAACCACAAATGTAACGGCTTCTTCTGTCAACTTCCCATATTTTGTAAACCTTTCGAAGAAGAATTCTAAAGCGCTTCCGTCAAGATGAACGAGGAGTTCAATAGACTTCTCATCCTCATTCTTGCAACGGAGGGCAATATTCTCGAAGTAGAACATGAACACCATGTGACGTATCCATTCCCTGTGAAGATACGCAGGCGTTCGTCTTGACCCCTCCACGAGAGTAACATGTTAGCGTCTAAAGGTGACACGGGATTCCAACTGGAGAACAAAAGGAAAAACACCAAAACAACGTAGCCGTTAACGAATAATTATTACTTTACTGAAAACTAAAAACGGGACTGAAATTATTGAACTGACTGCTTTCTTTCCTCTTTCTTCCTCGCCAAATACCCACCGATAAGTAGCCCATACCAACTTCACCGACCAGGTGTACACCTGTAGACCATAATACCCAAGACATTATAATCCTCCATCCTCCAATCAGATCCTGTCATCCCACTTTGCCTTCCGTGGCCGTCATACCGCTCAGCATCGTTGAGTTTCTTGCAGATGCGGCCAAGTCTTTTGAATGGGGAATGGGATTGAAACAAAGAAAAAGGTCAGTGGTCACTGATATGGTATCACAGAAAGTTGGTGTATGCTAGGCGAGAAACATAAACCTGAAAGGAGGTAAGGAGGCAGAGGGAAAGAGCGTGGAGCACATGTAAGGTGATTCTAGATGATAATGAGTCCCAATTACACTTTGCTACTTTAAAGTAAATATTGTTGAAAATGTTGTTGGGTCATCATACTCACTTATTCAAGGGTTTTATCGATTTACTAATGACAATTGTCAATTAAAATTACCTATTGTCATGCTGATACTATGACTGCCCGAGCTTCGTCACTTCAGTATACTGACTTTACATTTCAGGAATACTGAGATTACTCCTTAGTTCTGTATATACATCACAAACCATGGAAAGATACAAGCTATGGGCACGAGTATAGGGTATGCCATGTCGCAAGACATACCCTGTACTTGCATTTCGTGATTGATACTTTGTATCAAACAAACATTGAATTCAGGTATGAAAATGCATGTTGCGAATATTTTTTTTATTAGTTGTATCGAGTTGTCAAATCGATATTACGATCATCTATACTTTTTAAACCTTTTGTAATAACCTTCTTCATCTGTGTTGATACAGCCGCTTTTCCAATATCATTTACATCAATCCATCTATATTTCAATCCATTTCTTTCACCTTCATCATCATCATCATCAACTCTTACCGTATAGACCTCCAATTCTTGTCTAATGTGTGAGAATATATGTGTGACTCTTCCAGCCCTTTTCACATTCTCCGTTTTAATTTCAACACCACTACCATCACTTAATACATTGTTTACTTTTTCCCAAATTTTATGTTCCCCATTTTCCAATTGTTTTCGTACTTTTCCTTCTTCTTCTTCTTCTTCTTCTTCTTCTTCATTTTCTATAAACTTCGGTCCACATACTACATTAATAACTTCCCAAAGTCCACTTAATAACCCACCATCTTCATCATTTCCACGTTTTACAGTTAATATTTTTGTTCTTTCTTTCAGTTTACACCATACTACAATTGCAATAACTGCTTCATTTCTCACTTTAGTTTTTTTTTTACCTTTTTTAGCGGGATATTTATCAGCTATTACTTTACCGTCAACTCCATCTTCCATATCATTCAAAAAAATAGCTTCTTTCCAAGCACCACATATATTACCTTTTAATGGACATATATTACAATCTGCAAATCTAGGTTTACATATCGTAGCACCTATTTCCATAAATGCTTGATTTAAATCACCTGCATTTAATCCATGAACTGAACAATCGCTGACTAAATCATTTGCAAGATTCCAAATTAATTTCTTTCTTTCTTTTTCATTATCTTCAATTCCACCTATACCAGGACGTAATCTACAAAGAACACGTTCAATATTACCGTCAACACATGCTTCATCTTTACCAAATGCAATCGATGAAATTGCTCCAGCTGTATATTCACCAATACCTGATAAACGACGTAATGTTTTCGTATCTGATGGTAATTTTCCATTATATTCTTTTATTACTTGTTTAGCCCCTGTATGTAAGAATCTTGCACGTCGATAATATCCTAATCCACTCCATAGCTCATTTACTGTTTCAGATGATGCCTTTGATAATATTAAAGGTGTAGGGAGTTTTTGCATCCATCGTTTATAATATGATATTACTACTTCTATACGTGTTTGTTGAGACATTATTTCTGATACCCAAACTGCATAAGGAGAACCTGGTTCAGGTAAATATTCATCTTCTTCAGTTTTAGTTGTGGGTATCGCTGTCATAGTCGCAGTCGCAGTCGTAGTGGTGAAGGAAGAAGGGAGTAGTCGTGGTGAAGCACGCCAGGGAAATTTACGATGATTAACGAAATACCAAGAGAGCAAATTATGACGAATAGATTGTATTTCACATTGTGTAAATGAAGCCGATGTTATTGAATATTCTTTTGTTTCGTATAATTGTAATTCTTTCTTTCCATGAGATGATGGTAAAGAATTATCAACAGCAGTACAAGATTGCAAACGAGGACGTTTTGAAGCACGTTTTTTTCTTACTTGATTTTTGGGTGAGGTACATTGAGCAGATTGTTCTATTACTTTTTCAATTGGATTATATTCTATATCATTTTCATCCTGTTCGTCAGATGAAGATGAAGAGGGTGATGGTATAGAGGTAGCATAGCGAGCGGTACGAGTGCGTGAACGACGAGGACGACTCGATGTGCTCTTCATGTTAGATGACATGGCGGCAGTGTTAGTTGAAAATGATGAAAATGGTTTAATATGCACGAATGAGAATTGTCTATGACGAAGGAGAATGGATTTGCAAAAGTGCATGTGTACAAAATGCGCGATAGTTTTAATTTTACGTTGGAAAATGAGGACGTGAAGAAGGAAGAAGATACAACGAAAAGGGAAGATGAAGGAAACAAGCCGATTGAATGGCGCGAACATATACCAACACAGACACCCAAAGATGATGAACTTGAACAAAACCCGCGCTTTTTTCGACATCGTGCACCTAGATCACAAGCCACACGTGGGTTTGGAAAACGGTCAATTTTTTTTGATCCGTCAGTGTCAGTTAGAGACTGACACTACGAACTTACAATACGCATGATTTCTATTTGTTTGCTTCTTGATCGCGTTCCTTGATGCAGTTGGGAGTGGTCGGAATGAAGATCTAAAGTATGGTAAGGTAGACGTTGACTTCCCGGCTGTTGTAGCTACAGTATAATTGAGTGATCTCATCGTAGTGCGATCTACTCCTTTACATAAAGTTAAAAGCACGACAAAACAAATTTACAGACAGACAAGAAAAGGATAGAAATGTCAACTTAATATAGAACGAGTGATCTGATCACGAGCAGTTTGCAACGCTTGTCCAAGTGTTTGTTCGCCAAGAGGAACTTGATCGATGAAACTACCACCTTGCTGACCAACTCTAGCAGCTAATTCTTCAGGTTCTAATTCCATGATAATACCTTCTTGATCAACTAATTCGTCAACAACCAATAATAAACTTTCCAAATTTTCTAATACAGCTTCTTCAAAAACTTGACCTCTCATGATAGTATTTAATGTATCATCTAAGGCTTGTAAAACTTCAACCATAACTAATTCATTCTCATTGATTCCACCGATAACGAACATAAATAAGTCATCACAGTGCTTAAAAGCTACTACATAATTCATAAATTCCATTACATCTATACCTCCATCAACAAGTGATGCATTTGATTCTCCCATAGATTGTACTTTTCTTAATAAGCTCATTTCAAATCCGCGTCTTGTTTCTTCATCAGGCCACGTTACACGATCACAAAAACGAGAACAAATTCTTTTGCCTTCATGGTTTATTACTACCACCGATTTAACTAATGGTTGTTGAACTCCTGACAATGCCTGCATGGTTGGGTTCCTGTTGGCGCTGTGACAAAAGAAGGATTAGTCGTGATGGGTTGGCAAAATATTCTCTTCAACTTAAAAAGTCGTTGCCGTCGATGTTTTGGGATGCAATTGTAGTTGTTTTTTTTTTTTAAGACAAATGTAAGGAGGCGTAGGCTTGTACACGTGTTTCATTGATAGAATTTAAAAAGCATCAACAGTAGAATTGATTGATAAAGTACAGTTATGTAAATAATTGGACATACGGTGTAAAGATTAATTAAAAAGTAATGGATTGGTGCCAGCACCGGTTGCTGCTAGTAAATGTACAGTAGTGGCACAATGTGGCAGCAAACAAATAATATTCATCCTAGTTGGCACTCCAAGCTGTCACATGAGGACTTGGGCATCGGTTAGACGTTACCATATGACATCCCAGCCGTTTCATGTTTTACTTATATTTCTGCAGTGAACTTTGCAGTGAACTTATTGTTAAAGTTTTGTTTTTCTATTTTTTATTTTATTTTTATGGTCAACCCTCAGACAGGCATAGACAGATAATTGATGTACGACGACGACAACAACTCGATATCAATTCCGATATATCTTCGTCAGTTTCCTCAACAGTTCATCTACGAAACGACTGCATTAATCTTAATCTCAAATCTCAAAAAGTTCTTACCGTCACCATCAGCACTTTCCTATCCGTTTTCTTCTTTTGTGGTCTGTGAACTTATCATATGAAATACATTCGCTCGTTTCGCAGTGGTTATTCACGTAAAGACAACTCTACTCAATCATTAAACTCCAGAAAATCAAAAAAAGAAATCGTTTAAAAAGAAGGAACAAAAATATATCTATTATATAGTTTGGTTTTGAAGTGAACTTTCGGCATTTCAGACAAAAACACATGCGCGGAAAGCCGCGTATGGCCCTTCTTTCGTCCTTTCTTTTCGTTCTTTCATTCATCCATCCATCTATTGCAATGTCTTCATTCATCCGCGATACATTAACATCAGCTGCAGTCATGGCAGCAGAAGCTGCCGCTACTACGGCTGATACCACTGGTACACCGACAACAACAACGGAGGGAATAGTGTCAGTAGGAACTGCTAAAATGATTGGGGTTTTATTGGCTATTTGTGGTAATACACTTATTGCATGTTCACTTACTTTACAAAAAAGTGCTCATAACTCATTATCTTCAGATTCTTCATTACAAAATGTTGATGATGTAGATGACATCAATGATATTGATGAAGATGATGATAATACAACAAGTCATTTGACACGTTCTACAACCGATGCACATAATAGTAATAATAATACTAGTAATAATAATAATATCAATAATACAGATAATCATTTAAATAATGATGATAACATTCCACCTAATTCAGATTCTGATAGACAACAACAACATTCGAAAGCTGGAAGAGGAGGGAGACATAATATTAATGGAATTGTTGATAATCCTTTTAGTGATCATGATTCTCAACTTGAATTGCCTCCATCTGCGGCGTCTGTTACTCTTGACATGGATCAACATTCAAATTATCATCTTCCACATTCTCATCAACAACAACATCAACATCAGCAGAAACATAAACATAAACATAAACATAAACATAAACATTCACATCAACAACAAAAGCAACAATCTAAACAGTATCGTCATCAGCACCATCAACGTCATCATATACAACAGCATCCTCATTTTGTCGACTTGTATGCTCGTCAAAATCCAAACACATCACAATCACGATCAAATGATTCTAATAACTTGGCCTTTTTACGTAATCCTACGTGGTGGATGGGTACATTCCTTATGGCAGCTGGGGAAATTGGAAATTTCGCTGCTTTTGCTTTTGCACCAGCATCATTAGTAGCACCATTAGGAGCATGGAGTGTAGTTCTTTCAGCTGTATTAGCGCATGTATTTCTTCATGAAACAATATCAAATGTTAATATAATAGGTATAGCATTATGTGTAACAGGGGCATTTTTAATAAGTACATCAGGACCTGATGTATCAGCAGTTGAAGCAGGATTAGATGCAAATTCAATATCTGTATTATTAATAAGATTGCCATTTGTTATATTTATGTTATTAACATTAACTGCAACTATTGTATTAATTTATATATCACATCGTACTGTTTATGGTCAACAATATATTTTTGTTTATGTTGGTGTTAGTTCTTTACTTGGCGGAGTTACTGTTGTATGTGCTAAAGCACTAAGTACATTTATGAGATTAACTATAGAAGGTAACAGTCAATTTGGTAATTGGTTGCCTTTTGCATTAGGTACCATACTTGCAAGTGCTATATTAGCACAATTAAGATATTTAAATATGGCTATGTCTCAATTTGGTAATGCTCAAGTTATTCCAGTTTACTATGTACTGTTTACTAGTTGTGCTATGACTAGTGGTGTTATTATGTATAGAGAATTTGATGAATTAACAGCAAGAAATTTACCTTTTTTTGTTGGCATTTGTTCTACTATGACAGGTGTTTTCTTGGTTTCAAAGAGTGCTCGAGGGATTCAGAGTCCTGGTCATGTTAGTAATAACGAAGGTACTAGTGCAGGTATACCAAACATTTCTTTAAACGTGAATGGAAGTACCAATATCAATGTTAATACTAATAGTCATGGTAGTGGCAATGGCAATGGCAATGGCGGGCCATCATCAAAAAGAACAAGAGGTGGTGCACAGAATAGATATGAAAGGGTTTTACCAGTATCTCCCATGTCGTCACCGAGAAGTAGTCAACAGACGGTGTGGTCTTGATGTGTTGCTATTATTATTTTGTCTTTATTTCTAGGTATTGTTTTTAATCACCCTTTCTTCTCTTTTTTCCTCCACTCTTCCTACATTGTCACTCTGTTTCGTTTTTTTTTTTTTGATGTGTCTATTGTGAATATGAATATGAAATACCGATTCCGGACAGGCATCGTAAGTCAGAAACGTTTTTTTTTTGTTGTTTGAGAATTGTGACCGGGTTGTGACGCGCGCATACCGCACAACAAGCAACAGATGCTTCCATCACAAGTTTTACCCACAGCACACGGTTCAGGGTCTTAAGCCCAGAGTCTGTCTATTCTCGCAGCACAGGGTTCTACGTCGGCAAGTCGGCATGGTAGGGAATGTGTGGTGACGTCAATGCGACACAAGTGAAAGTGTTTGGGGCCTAGATCCTTGATTCCGGATACCTTCACCTGTGTCAAACTGACGACGCCTAGCGATTGCATGAAGGATGTCTTGGTACTATCTTGAAAAATAACAAACATGAACATGAACAACAACAATGTTTGATCTCGGCAGCAAGGAAAGTCAGAAAGGTAAAGGTATTCTGCGCCACCACCGTGCACATCACGCTTGGCCACTAAACTTGAAGGAAATAATATATTATAAATTATATATACTAATTATTGGTATAAATTATGGATAATGCCGCGATTGGGACGGCGAAAGTAGTGTTTTCTAAATGTTTATGGGGGTGAAAATCATTTTAGGGGTGTTTAGGGGATTTTTAATATTAAAAATTTTAATTATTTTTTACGTCACCATCCCAAAAGTGCCGAAAGCACCACTTTCACCGTCCTGGCACGGAATCTCCCTTATTTTTTTATGTTTTTAGACTTGTCTTCTACATGTATACAGTGTAAAATTTACATCGTAAAGATTACATGTCATGTAATCGTATTTTAAATTACTGTAACCCACAGTAATTCTTATCAAACCACGAAAACGACATCATAATAATATTATTATGATGTCGTTTTCGTGGTAATATTATTATGGGGTGATTTATCGTGATTTATCGTGATCAATAGGTTGGATCCAAATTAAACACCAAAACCAAATTGGAAAAGGCGAGAACCTATCATTTAAAGCATCCCCATTAGGTTTAAAAACTAGTATTCCAGCGACACATTCATGAAAATATCACTTTTGGCCTAAACCATAAAATCAACTCAGAAACACAAACGAAAAAGGAGAAACTCAGGAAGAAATGGCAAGAGGTAAAGTATTAGATTTTACGAAATTTGTGGAGAAGGAGAGAAACTTTTGGATGAAATCTTACTGTCGATTGATCTTGAAATTCTTTTAAATGGTTGAAGCTGTTCAATTTAGCTATTTAGAATGTGAACTATTCCCCCGTCAAAGTAGTTGACACTGAGTATACAGCGGTGTTTACCTCCTCGTCGATAAGTTCATTTCCAAGTTTTTAGAATAAAACGATTAATATGGAATCGAAAATCTTTTACTGATTGTTCAAAAGAGTAAGTAAACATTGATTATGAAATATATGTTTTTTTTGAAATATGACGATATCGTCTATTTAAATTGGTTTATTTATTTATAGGTATCAGCATATAGAGCTTTTCAAAATTCTGAAATCGATAATCTGTCTGCTCACAAAGAAAATTCGAAAGCGTAAGTTGTGTTGATCAAAACGTTGATTCGAACGACGTTGGGTATTTCGGATGCAGTGGTCTCTCCCTCTTATTGTTGATGCTGGTGTGGATGTGGATGTTGGTTTTTTCAAGACAGAAAAGAATAGATTAGTACTGCAATTCATACAAATTTCATTTGCAAGTAAGAATCTGATTTTTTGTTTTTGACTGTTTACTCATTTTCCTACCAAATTCACCGTGTGATAATTCCCGATACTGACGAATGTTATAGGGGATTCCGAATTTCTGTAGCTGACACATTTTGATCCTGGATTTATATGCATTTTGGGGGGAATTTTCAAAATTCCCTCCAAACTTCAATTTTAAATCGACTAAAATAAAGACAAGTTGATATCATCAGAAATGGTTCAGAAAATAGTTCAAATGAAAATTTAACTGAAAAAGATCCCAAAAGTAAAACAGGAATTCAAAAAAAAGCGGGAAGCAAACAGCATTTCCTTGCTATCATTAATCAACAATACAAGAACCCGACATCATCTCCATGAAGTAATTATTACCTATGCAAAACATTAACATCAATACGATCTAACAATTCAAGCATGATGTATGAGAAAGGGTTCGATTCATTTTACTAATGACTTAGATTTTGTTAAAGTGTACTAGATATGATGCTCCTTTTTATGTTCACCTCTTGATTGTCAAAAATATTATAGTAGAAGATTAGTCAATGAATTTAGAAAATAGACAAACATAACAACTATTGAACTGTAGTGGATAATGTTAAATGATCGTGCCAACAAGTTTAGATGATCATCGGGAAGCTTTAAAACTCAAATACTGCACACAGTTTAGTGGAGAACGTGGAAACGTTTTAATGAGATCATGAAACTTATATATATATTGGCACTCAGTAATTGGACGATGATGAAGATGAAGATGATTGCCATAATAATATTATATGACCAAATAATATCATAATATGATATTGTTATGACAATCATCTTCATCTTCATCATCGTCCAATATTATTATGATATTATTTGGTCACAAACCTCATCGAATTGAAAATCGTTCAAAGAAACCAGTGGTTGAATTAAATGCTTTTAATTTGTGGTTAAAGTTTAAAAACTTTAAATTGAATCATGTTGCTATGAGTAATCATCCTAAAGCTTCTGTGAACTCGTTTCGTTTCAGAATCACCTGGTCCGATCAGTAAAGATAATTCCCAGACATAAATTGCGTACATGTTGATTGAAATGACCTCATCTACTGTTGATATTGGTGTCGCTTTACCACATCGCTGAGCCATAATTATGATGAAGTTTTTCTTCGATGATGTTGGGGTTGGTGTGAATATAGCCCACACTTTCGTATTTTCAAATGTTTTGAGATCCAAACTCTATCTTTTCCTGGCATATTCCCTCTTTCAAGAACAGGAATCAAGTAATTCTTCATTCTCCAAGTTTTAAGGGGAAGTTGTTCCCATCATCATTAATCTTACATCTAATACTCAAAACGTAAGTGAGAACTTGTATCGCTCCGGGAAAAAAAGTTGATGGACTGTTATCTTCTAGTTATCATTTAGCAACAAAGAAGAAAACAAAACAAAAAGGATACGATTTGAACAAGAAATAATTCATCAATTCTAATGAAGAAGGGAAGGGGGAATATATATGTATATATGTATATATATATATATATAAGTCAGATATTACAGTTTACTCGAATGTAAAGACTTTGCATAAATAGTAACTTAGTTACTATTTTCAGATAAGAGGAAAATCCAATTAAATATCTTGTATTGATCATCCACTAACTCTTACGTTCATAAATCATTTTAACTCATATTATTCATCTATTCCAATATCTCTTTGGCCAATGTTTTCATTCAGTACTTTTTATCATAATATGATATACAGCATGAAATGACAATATTATTGTCATTTCATGCTGTATACATTTTCCTATGACTTTATATTTAATTAAATTTAGTAATCAAACTTTTGATTTTGAATATTAGGATAATAATGGAATACTAAAAAAAAGCCCTTATAATGATATAGATATCTTCAATTCCTTTAAAACGTATATCCTTAACAATTAATTTATTTGTGTTGTGTCATGTTTCACTTGTTACCAGTTATGTTGTTGTCTGAATCGAATATTACGTTTACGAATAGCATCAGTAAGGCTTTCATAATCATCAAATCCAAAAACACCTCGAAACATTTCATCATAAGCACTTGTACATTCATCAGGTAATTTATATTTTTTATATCCAATTTCTTTTTCAGATCTTACTCTTCGTCCACCATTCGTATCAAAACCCATACCTTCACTTACCATAATATCATTAAACCGACTATCACCAGCCATCACATCTCTATTACATCTATCGATAACATACTCAACCACTTTATCATTAACTGAAATATTCAAAAATTTAGCAATATCTTTTATACTTTTATTCATATCTTTGACCAAATCTTCATATATTACAAACCACACATTATTTAATTTTGGGTTCTTATTATATATATCACTTCCATGATCAAGCCAACCTTTAGCATGTACAAACCATTCACCAATATTATTATCAACATTTTCATATTTATTATTATTATAATCGTGATTCATGAAAAAGTTCATGAAATAATGATAATATAATTTTTTTTTTTTAATTTCATTATTTTCAATTTCATCAAGTATCCAACCATATATAAAATCTAAAAATGATCTACTCACATCTGATCCATTCCTTATACAATAAATATACCTGCAATCCTTATTATAATTTATAAAATTATTAGAAACACCATGTGATTTCCATAAATGTGGTGTATATGGATGTATAGGAGAATAAACACCACATACTGGTCCCATTTCAATAAATGGTACAACTGCACTTATATCTCTAAAATTATTACCTTCAGGATCTGTAACTACTTTACCAGTACCTACTAATAATTGATATGTTAGATTTTGCATTAATGTCGTACCTGATTTCATCCATGAATCTATTATCACATCTGTTGATACTGATTCGAATTGTAATGGTGTTCTATACTTGGACGTTATGAACTCAAATGTTTCACGAAGTTTACACATCTCTGATAGTGCATATTCATCATATTCATCATTTTTTGAGGTTTCAGATACTTTTATCTGTGTCATGGTGATTGTTTTATTTGTGATACAGAAAAATTTTAGATGGTGATGAAAGAATGAATAAAAACGGAGGAAAAAGATACGGGGAGAAAGGCATGAAACATGTACTGAAGACGATTACGTACTGCAATTCAATACTTTTCATAAAGTGCGACAAGTTTTAATTTATTTCTGAATTTTTAAAAAAATTTACTTTCGTTTGAGACTTTCCGACAGTACCGCCAATACTCCTATGAAACCTCATCTTTCCTCGTTTGCATGACGATCTTCCCGCTCCATCTGCAAAAGTTGGTGGTCCAGGTCTAAACGGATTTCCTTCATATCCAACTTTCGCTTCGCTTCATTTTTCCCCACATCCATTTTAATTTTCTTGCGAGTCATACCGTTTTTGTTCCAACTTCAAACGTTCCTCGTCAAGTTTCATCCTTTTCATCTCTATATCATTCCTATCCTTGCTACTTTGTTTCAACATTAATATCACCTCATTGTCCGATTAACCACCTTCCCCCCCAACTACATCTATGCCGACTTACAGAATTATTCTCCCTATTGGAAGCAGTCCCTCCTTCACTTCCTTGGCCACATGTCGTCTCACTAGTAGTCCAAATTGTAGATAGTCTCCTCATCTCTTCTCCACCCCAAAAGCTCCCCTAAGGCCGTTATTTCATCCTGTTTTTTTCTAACTCTTTCTTCGTGCTCGTAAAATTAGAGCGACTGGTCATCAAATAATTTTTCCCTATCCCCGTAATCCTCAGCAATCCCTCTCACGCGCGTGTTTTCTAAACGATTAGTACGATGTTCCTCCATTACGTTTTTAAAAAGATCACTAAGTTTCTTCCAAGAAGGCCTCATTACACCACCAACAGTATTAGTTGGCACTGTGTGTACGAAATG
The DNA here is from genome assembly GCA_032358235.1 of Odonthalia washingtoniensis. Taxonomy (NCBI): domain Eukaryota; phylum Rhodophyta; class Florideophyceae; order Ceramiales; family Rhodomelaceae; genus Odonthalia; species Odonthalia washingtoniensis. Next base: position 15,220 of record JAULBU010025944.1, read on the forward strand.
TGAAATAGTCTTCCCGTACTTGCTTTGAGTTATCCTATGACCAGCCATATGAGCGCCAGTAATTGTCAAACATTTCAACAATGCTTCGTTCAGCTTTTTTGTAAATATAATTCTCCTTTTCCTTGATATGACTGGTGACATAATCGGTGCGGTACCACACATGTTCGTATTTGACTAGTTACTTGAAACCCCCGTCCTAATCATCCAAATGGAATGTGATACTTGGTTCAAAGCCCGCCTTTGGGGAAATTCTTATCCGAGGAGCCCAAGTTTCTCATTTCAAAAAACTAACATTGTTTTAGGTATTGTGATAGGTGCGACTGGGGCGCTGGGTGTCGTCATAGGGATTGGGAATGGAGGGTTGTTGATGTGGTACGATGTGTAGTGGAATGCACCCAAAAATACGGATGGTAGAGTCACTAAAGAGGTGTTCGTAATCCTTCGTTCCAATTAGCTCGTTAGATATGTACTTCACCAAAGGGAGGATGAAAAGGGTGTAACAATGGTAGGGTTTACATGTGGTTGATATCCCGAAGAAAGATCTTGTCGGTTGATGAACGGATGACAAGATTCGGAGGTCAATTGAAAAATGAACTGAACGCGGTCGTTCGGATTAGTTGATGTACTTCCTCCTGAGAGGGAGGGTTGAGTAACGGTACTACTGGGTTCAGAAAGGTTAAAATGAGGCGATCTGATGCGTTAAATCGTAAGGAGATGTCGAAAGCTAACGTATGCAGAGACGGAGGGCGAACAGATCCGACTTGGATTCGTATGCCGTACGAAGTCAATCTTCGGGGTGTAGTGTAATGCAGTTACAGAAAGGAAGGAAGGAAAAATGCACTAAGGGTGTTCGGAGTCCTCGTCTCACGGTAGCTCGTGTGAGCAGTGAAATCCACAAAAAGGGGAAGGTGGGATGATAATTGAGTACGTAGGTGGATGTTCTCCCGGTGTGCGTAAGACGCCGGTATGGTTGATAGAAGACGTAGATCGCATGGTAAAAATGTGCGCAAAAACGTGAGTAGCACAATAGTCCAAAGCTTATTCCGTGAGGAGGGATGCGGTTGGAGCGGTTACTGAAGTTTACACGGCTAAAGATCTCCGGTTCAGGATCACGTTTGTAAGGCGGAGGAGTCGACTAACGGTGGCGCAGCGGACGTTCTACCAGAGACGGAGAAGCTTCGTTGGTCAAAAAGAATGCAACTTTGGGGGTAGATGAAGTCTGAGAAAAGCTTGTGTTTATTATCATTAAGGGAAACCAGGGGGAAGAAGCCCGAAGAAATTAGGGCAAAATTGGAAGAGGTAGGTGCCAAAGTTTCAATTAAATAATAAAATGCAGTAGTAATATTTGATATATTTTTTATTTCTATTGCATTTTTATCTTCTAAAAAAGTCCCAAATAAGAATTCTATAGCAAGTCTCTATAATACCCACTATTATTATAATAAATAAGATCTTATTAGTTTTTTTCTTTAATAGCTTAAAAACTGGTTGAAAAGTTGTCAAGAAAAAACCCCCAGTAGCCCTAGCTGTAAACGATGGATACTAGATGTTGCGCGTATCGATCCGCGCAGTATAGTAGTCTTAAGTAGACTCCACCCGTCGCCTGATGGCGAAAGGGGGAGTGTACAGTACACCGAGTACAGTTAGATGCTGTACTCGATGTACAACTGTCCGGAAAACACGTGGCCGATGGTTCAATTACCCAAACCGGGCCAAACGCAGAAAACGTGACAAACATGACGGACAAACGTGACTGAGCGCGAGAAAAGTGTGACAAAACGTGACCAAACGCGACAAAAAAGAATCGACTTGGAATTGATCTCAGAGCTGATGAGTTGACGTCCGATTGCACCACACGACCCCCCAACTAAGCGCGAAGCATTTTATGAGAGCATGGGATTTTTCACCGTCCAACTCATTCGCGACCTTCACGTGTACCGACCGTTTCCAACTGTCGCATTCAATTACCTCACCTGCGTTCTTTGTGTCAGTCTTCAAACTGGAAAGTAATCCGTGGATTATACTGGAATTATCCAGGTATGTTTTTCTACTTAACACCATGAGTGGCGGTTCTCCCACCGACTCATGTGACCACGTAAATCCAAACTCGGAGCCGAGCACGATCACCGATAATATTCAGCCAACAAGCCTTCATGATACCGAAGTTAATTCACCTCCACCAATCATCGAGTCAGATTCAGGCATGCCTTCAGCCAACAATAGAGGGATGGCAGCTAGAACCCCAACATCGAGTGTTGTTCATCATCCTATTCAGCCAGTATCGACTCAAACACCAGCGGTGATTATCGAAAATGACGAGGAAACTCGGAACGAAGAACGAAGTTAATCCGGTTTCCTAGTGACAACAGGTAAGAAATACTGCGCTCCGATAGAGTTTTATGATTCTGGTCCCTTTGACAACCCCGAGTTGTATGGTCAAGCTCCTTGGTTCGACAAGGAGGCCGTGTTAAATGGATCAATCCTGCCGCGTTATGCGTCTGATGGTTTTTTTACCTGGGGGTATCTCGTTAACTGCCATGGAGACTGAG
>JAULBU010025955.1:0-17764 GCA_032358235.1 Odonthalia washingtoniensis
GTCGAAGGTCCAACGTAAACCTAAACTTAGCAGGACGGTTTTTCGGCACGATGAGCAGCGCAGAACACCAAGTCGCATTTGGGTTCCTATAGGCGTGGCCTTTTTCAACCAGGTGTCGAAAAAGCGCCTGAGCAACTCCCGCTGCTTAGGTGGATATCTCCGTACTTTTACTCTGCTCAGGTTGGCTTTTTTTCGAAGTTGGATCTTCATCGGTGATAGTCGGACCGGCTTTCCGGCCCGAGTGTTACTCTCCATATATCTTTGAATTCCCCAATCAAGGATTTTAGCTTCCTTGCTCCCTATTTTTACATGCCATTTCTACTTGCGCTTTCGATTAGTTCTGCTAGCGCTTTTACTACCGCCTGATTGTCTCTTTCCCTCTACGAGTGTTCTGGCAACTGGCCGTCTACAACGGGGTTTCGTCTACGTCTCCGTGGGCAACGCGTTCCACCTTGGTTGGCTTCCATGACTTCGATTTTAGTCTTTTTTACTCTTAACAATTTGCCGCCATTTTCGTCCGGGGCTCTGACGGCCGAGCAATCCATATTCTAGAAATCAGGGCTGACGTTCTCCATGTGCTGGATGGCGTCAAACCCCATGGCTTTCATAAGTTGGCGCCCAAGTAATACTTCATCTATCTCATTGTCAGATACCAGCCAAAACACATTTCTCAACTTGATTGGTCCGACCGAATGTTCCAAGTCTATAGTGAGCTTCGCTCTCTGCCTAATCTGCACTGTCATGTCATCCCATTTTACGGTCATAGCTAACGGCAGAGGCTTTGCTAGGTTGTTCACTGGCACGAAAGTGGCCGCATTATCTATTTCTTTTACCAACGAGGCAGGTATGACGTTTTCATCGGCTCCCATGTCTTTTAACGCTACCCGTGTCACCCCTATCCCGAAATCTGGTTCTAACCTGTCCTCTGGTGTTTTCGTCTTCACTGCTTTTGACGAAAACTGGCTTCGATTGAGTGACAAAGGTCGGTTTGGTGGTCCGCTTGTGCTTCTTTTCTGCCTCTGGTTTCCACTTCTCTCCCTCTTATCTTCCTTCTTCTGATACATCTCTGCCCTCATTTCGGCCGTTGCATTCTGGCAGTCCTTCAAGTAATGCTTCCCGGTGAATCTTGGATTCCAACAGTCAGGGAGTGGCTTCTTACTCCTGGATGTCTCGACGTCCCTCTTTCCACCTGCACCCGGGAAACTCCCTTTATTTTTCTCCTTGTACTTGAAGGTGTGGGAGCTGCTACTACTACTTCCGTACCTTGTGTTTGGGTCGTCTTCAAATTCCGCACAATGCCTCGCGCGCGAGGTTACGTGCTTCAATGACCCTCTCCAGTCCTTCTTTAGATCAGAGTGCGCAAAGTCCAGGTCTTCTTTCACTCTCCTATGGAGAGTTCCTGGTCTTAGCGCGCTTACAATGTGCCCCACTGCGGTTTTCGGTTTGTCTTGGATTATCCACGATAGCCCATTCGTCCTTAAAAGCGAGGTGTAGTGCGAAAACAACATGAGAACTCGTTGGTCAGCGTCTTTCTTGCTTAGACTCATGCGTATAGTTTTTGCTACCAATTTATCGACCGCGCTTGAATCCCAGGCTCACTTCTTTGGCTTTATCTGTTTCTCTATCCAGGCCAATAGGGTGTGTTATGTTATTTTTCCACATCCTCTACATCCTCTCATAATTGCCCCAGATCCACCAGATCTTACAACAAGTCTTGTTTTATGGAAAAGGTCAGTGACATTGGGCGAGACGTGGTGCCTTCCTGTCGGTCTCTTTATTTGAGCGTTCCCTCGTATGCTCTTCACTTTATCATAAATCGTCTAATTTTGTTTGCGCCTAACGAGTCAAACTCTGGGTGACTTAATGGCGTGACCAGTGTTGCCGCTGTCGCTGCCATGCCTAGTCTCGCTTCGTTGGAGGAATTCATCTCTTCGGTTCCGTACAATTCAGAGCCACATCACTATCTTGTGCCTCAATATTTTTCTCGAGATTAACAGCTAATTCGAATTGTAGCTTCTCCCAGACCTCCAGCCTGTAGCGCCACGTTTTACCTCCATAGTGGATGTACTGTAGTTGTTGGGTGCTGGCGTACGGCCTTGTTCGTGAAGCCGTATCGGGTTCTACCGTTGGGAGCCTGATCCAATCGTAGGATTTGCTTTTCTGATAGTCTGAATGACTTTAGAAAGTGCTCTGCCAAATCCTTTTTCAGATTGGCGTTTCTATTCTAATTTTATATTAAAAGAACATCCGAACTGACTTTGTGGTGACCTCCACTTGATTCCTTTTGCTGACACTACCTTCCACCTGACACCTGACACGTGTCGTTATGTCCTTTTGTGCCACAGTTTAAATGTCCCTAACGTCACATGTCCACACGTGTACGTCATCTGTGTTCTTCTTTTGTTTACATTGCGTATTTGCATGTGCTTGGCATGCAGAATATGCAATACTGGTCCAACGTCACATGTACACACGTGGGCGTCATCGGTGTTTGTCTTTTGTTTTCATTCCGTACTTGCATGTGCTTGGCATAAAGAATATGCTATACATCGCCCTTAATTCGAACAGCGGACCTGAGAGACAACTGAAGTAGTCGTAAACACACACTTACATATATTAATTTTACTGAATTTTCCACAATAAACCCATAATTAACCTCCATGCTACAGATTATTTCGACACCTGCTCGGTAGGTTCGTATGGCACCTGTTACTGAAGGTAGGTAGAACTGTAGTATGTGAAGTTGTGACGATAGGTGTGTGTGGGATGAATTTACGTCGGAAAACAGACATTTGCAAAAAAAGCAGTGCTCGACTGTTGTTCTAAAGCTTTTGTCATTTCAAAATTACTTTACAGTAACAGATTTTTCAAAAAATAAGATTACCGTAATATAATTTTGTGTCACTAGTGACTTAATGTTTAGTGAAATCACTTAGAACATGATATATAAGCTTATGAGACGTTTTCGGTAATTTGAGAAGTCATTTTTTATGAATTGTGACTTTTTGATTACTTTTTAACCTAAATTTAGTTGTTATTAAGTCGCCGGAAACGACAAAAATTGATGGAAACGGATACAACGGAGACATGAGAACAGACTCTAAATGAGACAAAACGACTTCACAATCAACAAAACGATACGGAAAATACAGAATTACTCGAACCGCTTGAGACTGGTGATAATATTTAGGGCCGACATAGCCATAGTATTAACACCGAAGTCCAAGTGCAACAAAAGCAGAGAGGATCTACAAAAATTGAACGCTCGAATGTTTCATATACAAATAAAGAATCTTAACCTGAACAGCTTCTCCGGTAAAGCTTGTCTGAACTACTTTCGGTTTTTAAAGAACGAAATCAGTAAAGTGGCACAAAATATTGATTTCAACCATGGCAGTTTCGCGATTTCAAACTACTCTTGCGATGAATTGACAGCTTGCTTTATTGTTCTCAGACGTTAAGCATCCCCATGTCGCTGGCTTAACCTAAAACCCATATTTGGAATGCGTATATTGGTTTATCTGAGGTCTTTTGGGAGCCCATAATTCATTGCATGGATAATTGGGGTCACGTTTCGTGAAATTTTTGGGCGGATTTAATGAGTCGGCGAGGAATTCAAAATGCTGAGTCAATAAAAGAGAAATGATATCCCTTGTCGAAATATGTCGGATTTATAGACTACAAAAAAGTAGATATGTGCATACCAGGGGGTCCGGGTGCAAACCAACGATTTTGCTACTCGTAAAAGAGGTGTTTTCACTGTGTAATATTTCAGAAGGGGAGGACCCCAGATGGACTTATTTTCCATATTCATGGACCCGAAGTGGGGAGACCTCACACTCTACCGAGAACGTGGAATGGACAACGTACTACAAAACACGCTAACTATTCAAGTGGAGCAGTACTACATTTATGGGGGTACTGCATATTTATTGCAGCCGTGGCTACAAATTTCATTTAGTAGAACATTTTCTTCACCCCAGCATTTTTTACATAACAAAGCGGTGAGTTCAGTTTGCAATTCTGTAGAACATTCATATAAAGATTTAAAACAAATGTGGTCGTCTCCGGACTATAAACGGGTGTTAAAATTACGGGCGGCAAAGATTTCCCTCATGTACAAATCTGCTTTATTGATTTGGAACTTCAAGGTTTGTTTGCAGCACGGAGGACAAGTTCAAACAAAATTTAATGTTGCTCCACCTACTCTAATCTGTCACTTGCAAACAAATTCCGACGACTAATTTAACATAAACACGTATCTTAACATACTAAGAATTTGATTTCTTGTCAATTATTTGGTCAAAACTAGTAGTAATCCAGACATTTCTTTTCGTTGGGTCATCGACATTTTACGGTCTTCAGTATCCAAATTATGTCGACGTTCTGAAAGCTGACACCGTTTCTCTTCCAGCTGTAGACGACGTTTGTTTAATTTTTGTTCACGAACTAGACATTCGATCATGTTCCTCTCTGAATCTCGTTGCAACTTCATCCTTTCTTCATCTATTTTCAAACTCTTCATCCATTAATCCGATATCCTTCTGATGTGTTCATCCAACATGCGACGATCATCTTCATACAATTCAAATGCGCCATACCTCGAAGTGGAACCTGAAATTGAATTTGCTGAAGATGGCGGGGATATTTTTACATCGCTATTTGTAAATACTTAACTGCTCTGTTCCTTATGTCTTCCACATCTTCTTGTAGTCTGCTGTCCATTGCAGTTCCTTCCTCTCTCCATTCTTATTTCTTCTTCTTTTCCATCAACAGCTAATATCATGTCATCCAGCAGCTCCTCGCTTTCGCCTCTGACTTCCACGATCCCAGAGGCAGCCAAATTTATCCTCCCAGTCTTGCAATGATCGGCATCACTTTCTTGAACCTACCATTCAATTATTTCCACGTTGGCTTCGTAGTTGTTAACCAGATGTGATTCGGGACTTGTTGAAAAACATTTGTTATAACCTCATCAATTTTTTGTCGGGCTTCCCCATGTCTTGATATATGTGCCTTGTTGAAGAAGACAGACTTTAACAATATATTTTCCTACACCGAGTTGAAACGCAGACATTTTTCCGTATTAATTCAACGACATGTGCCCACGTCCCACCATTCACCGTTATTTAACAGTATTTTATGTTTCGCTACCTATTTCATCATTCTACACTTCCCTTGGTACAATCCTCTATTCATGTGTAGTTGCCCAACTCAAACTTTTGTTTTAAATATGTTTACGGTTGTGTATTATACTTTTTATTATTCAATAACTGAGAAGGAGCGCAGGAAGGAGGTATGATGTGGTGTGTATCGTATGTAGTGTTGTGCAGCGTATGCAGTTGTGTGTAGCGTACGTGGTAGTTTTTGTCCTATGTCGTCATTTGTGCTGTAGGTTGTGGTGTATGCTTTATCTTTTATGTGGTGGTTTGTGTTGTATCTGGTGTTGAACGTAGTACGCTGTGGTGTGCGTCATACTCGGTGGTGTGCGTCGTACGCGGTGGTGTGCGTCGTATGTAGTGGTTTATGCGGTACAAGGTGTTGTGTGTTGTACACGGTGGTAATATTTTCAGCCTTCCAAGCAAGACGCCAAATGGCACCAGATTTCGCCCAGTCTGCATATGTTATGAAGCGAGCGTGAATGAGGTGTAGAGAGCGTGTGGGAAGAGGTGTCAGGGGAAGACTCGCACCGTTTCGTTCTGTTAATTTATCGGTTTACAAGTTGTTCTTTTTGGGTGTTTCGGTTTCGGTTTTAAAAAACACAAAAAAGTTTAACACGGCGGCTATTTCTATTGGCTATTCCAAGCAATTTAAAATTCACCTACTTTGATTTTAATACGTGAAATGAGAATTGATTTTTCTCATTTTTCACTTGTCAAAAACAGGTATACGACCTGCACCAAAGTTTGAAAGTCTTTAAATGATAAACTTTATCGTTTTTCACTAAACAATAGCTCACTACTGAATTTTCATCAGACTTTATCTGTCAGTGACTTTCCGAGTGTGAAGCAATCAATATGTCATGTACAGTGTATTTACAGACTTTTTATAAAGCCGCAGTGTTGTACTTGTATACAGACTATTTATATAAAATTATTGGCAGTTGGAAATAATCATTAATACAATAATTTTCAAATAAATTGGCACGCACCAAAACAACCGCTATCGAGTGTGTTATTTTTTTGTATTCAACATACAAGCGCCCGACCGGTGTGTATTTGTGCAAATGTAATTCCATACACCCCAAAGCCACTTCCACGAATTCCTCACCGCTTCCGCTCCGCCAGTTCCCACTCCTATTCCACGGTACTCATTTCTCGACTGCCACACCGACACCTTGATCCATCGCTTCCCCTCATCGTCCTCATTCAAGCTCATGTAATGAAACACCATTGAAACTTGTGAGCTTGACTCCCTCTGCCCCCCAGCCAACTCCGCGTCCGCCCCCATGGTGACATAGAATTGAATCTCGTGGGCTTTTCTCCCTCCGCTTCATCGCCGCCCTCTATCACAATGGATGAGATTCTGAATACACATATTGTTGGAAAATGGAAAAACAAATATTTCGACCTCTTTCAGAACAAGCACTAAAATTGCAGGGGATTTCTGTGTATTTTGATGAATATTTGGAGGATTGCAACTTTTTTCAATCTGTGAATGATATTGAGCTTCCTGGTGGTGACCACCTTGATCTCGTTGATCAAAATATGTACAATGCCCTCGGACATTACTTCTAGAATGGAGCCACTTGTTGTATTTCTTCCTGTATAGTACGTTTCATTGCAAATTTTGTTGGCTGAAAGCAGATGAGGTCAATTCTATCGTTCTTTTTGAGCAAGGACATGTATGTCAGCCTCAATTGCAACATATGCCGTTTTGATGGGGACTATATATAGAGTGCGCCCATGTTGTTCTACCTTTTCGATGTTCAAGTACACCTTGAAAGTGTTGTTCTCTAAAGACATTGCGATTATTGCAACACAACATGGACAATTCGTACAAATAATGCTTGAACAAATTACCCCACTCACCTACCCATACATGATCATGTATGGGTAAGTGAGGGGTAATCACTGTGGAGACGGAGACATCTGTAGTACAGGTGCCTCCGTTTTCACAGTGAGCTATATCGTAAAGTAACCTATTTCCTACTCTTCGACACTTGAAGTGCGCAGGGTAGGAAATAGGTTGCGTTTTCCCTTCCCCAAGGTGGAGAAGAGAAAAATGTAGTACAATGTAAAGAATTCGGTTATTACTAATTGTAATATGAACTAAAATGTGTATCAAACTATAAATAACGGGAATGAAAAAAGTATACATTTACTATTGTCATAAATCATATATTTCATTAAGTAACAATAATTGAAAATATAACATTCAACATGGGTAAACATGTCAATAAGTTTGTAAACATCTACATACAAAGTGAAATAAGTTTATCATAAATTTAATGTATAAAACAAATGAGATAACGATGTGTTTATTCATTTTCAGACACATAATAATAAAAACAAAGGGAATATCATGGTATAATATAATTGATGAAATGAACCAACAATAATTGAAAAGTGGATGGTAATAACAGTAGTAATGTATATTACATTCAGAAATAATATGAAACCAAATTTAAATACAATGTTCTCTATATTATAATTCAACAATAATCTATAAAAGTAATATAGAAATACTTATATTGGACGTTACATAAACGTAATTCAAAAACAAATACTTACATTGTACTATATCTAAACATAAATAACTAAATCTATCTAGTCATTCCAACAATTCATTTTACCCAAATATAAAAAAGAGGATAACCATCTACGACCCTGCGAGGGCCAGGAAGTCATGTTCTGCTTCCCAACCTCCACAAGATCACAAATGATTTCCTACATTTCGACACTTGGGGAAAATAAGCACTAACAACTAAATATGAAAAATTAGATAACAGTTTACGACCCCGCGAGGACCAGGAAGTTATGTTATGCTTCCCAACCTTCACAAGATCGCAAACTATGTTCCACCTTTCCGCACTTAGATAAGACAAAAACTAACAACAAAAAAACTAATTACTAATTACTAATAACGCAAACGATTTCTTACCTTTCCGCACTTTGTGAGGATGGTAGTTACAAGAATTCTTGGTGTGGAAAGGAAAGGAAGACAAAATTGTACGAGAACTGATGCCAAGCTTCCCTTAAATAGACATTTTTCAACCATGGGATTTACGTTAAATATTATTGTTATGAAAACCCTTTCACCTCTTCAAATTATCGTAAAAGTAATCTCAACTAGTGAAACGGTTTTTATAATTTTCCCAACGGCGTGTTGACAACTTGAACATGTGCCATACATATCCAAGTTGCCACCACGTCGTTTGATACTTGAAATCATATCGTTATAAAATCCCTTCCATTTCTCATTGATTCCAATTGCCTAATGTGCATCATTGATTTGAACATGTCCATTAAAATCATGTAACGACCACGTTACATTTATAATCTCTCACATAAATGTGAATGCGTCTCTTTCAGCTCTTTAATGTAGGCACTCATGACGTACAGTAATTGCATTGCTGGTTAATTTCCTGCATTCCTCTCTAATATTTTTGTATTGCTGGCGGTCATACAAGCACTACTGTAATCACTGTAATCACTGTCTTCATAAAATTGGATTGAAAAGTGGTGACGGCAATGGCCAAAATTAGGCCCCACATTATTTTTTATGATTAATTGTGGTAACTGCACGTAACCACAAAACACTGAATGTCCAGTCGTCGTAAAATTACCAGTTTTTGACAATATGAATGCTCGGGAAAAAACTACGGTGTTTGAATGTCCAACATATGATTGGCTCCATGCGGGCGTTCATACGGCCAAATTTTATGAATTGTTCCCGTGTACATCCATTCTCTCTCACCTCTTGGAAGTAGGCATTCATTCCCGGAAACACAGACGAATGACACCAATTCGCAGTCTTCTCCTCTTCTGCATAGTTCTACTGACAGCACAGATGATGATATGATCGAGGATGGTCAGAAAAATGGTGTTCAAAATACAACAGAACTTTCTGTGTCTTCAGGGCCTCAAAATATGACTCGTGGTAGTGAAAGTTCTACTATGTCTGAATCAGACTCTGCAATTCAATGTATTTCCGATGGTCAACAAACAACCGTGCAACAACAAACTTAAAATGGGGTTCGCAAAAACTATATACCTAGACGTACGGCTAGGCGCACGATTTCAAACAATTAGCTATCTTTGACAACCCCCCCAACATCTCGATACCGTTTATCTTAAAGATATAAGCAATGGTTCTATCTATTAATATGGATTGCCGTCCATATTTAGTTGTTATATGTTTAGCAGTCCATATCGTCCCATGAAGCATTAAAAATGAGGCATTAAATGGTTTTGGAAGGCGAGTGGTTAAATTGGGAGTAGTTATTTTCGGCACCGCGGGCACCGACACGGGCACGTGGCAGCATATTACCACAATTGATGGAAGTAGCCATTTCACAATTCGTTATTTTGAGGAAAATAGAGAAGGCGATGTGACTATTTTATGGTCCAAAATAGCCAAAAAGGGTAAAAAAACCCTCCGTTGTAGCATAATTCGTTGCATTGTCTACCACATGGCCGACTTTCTAAAATTTGCCCGTGTTTTAATAAATCACGGTCGTCCCTTTCCCTTCTCTTTCCTTCCCGACTTTCCCTCTCGTAATATCATCATGTCTTCTTTCCCCGGCACGATAGCGAAATCCCACCATGAAGCGAAAGTTGATGACATTCATTGCTTCCATGGCAGCAACGAATGTCATCAATCTTCTCTTTCTCGTGCGCCCTATCGCTTATTCCGTCCTGCGAACCATCTTCGCATCCCCCGTTCTTTCGCCAGCTTGTCGTCCCCTCCCGCTATAAAAATGACCATTTTGATGGAAGAAAACAAGCTTTTTAACGAAGTTCAGAAGAAGGAACACGTGGAAACGAAGAGAGCCAAAAAGCGCACTAAAGTCCGAAACCTATCCCACAGTTTGGACAAGTCATAGCAACCCCCGGGTGGTATATTACCCGTGATAAAAGTCTCTTCATCGAAGGAATACCCAATCTTGCACCGCCCTTCCGTCTCATTTCCACTTCAATCAAGTCTTCGCTCCTATCTCCAACAAGTCTTCACCACGCGACCCTTTGTTCCTCTTCCTTCATCCGGCAGCCACGAATTTTCCCCTGTCTACACGCACTCGTGTCCCCATTTTCGTTCCTCAAACTGTTCTCTTTTTTCTTTCCTTTTTTCTCAACTAAAAATTTTCTTATCATCATGCAACCGGTGGACGCAAACATCAACATTCCGTTATCCTATTTACATCGCCTTCCGCCAACAGCGGAGTCGTACTGGGAGAGACACCGTCAATCGCAGGCAACCTTTAGTCCCAAGACTATTGCAACCTACAGCAATATCTACAACAAATTCATCAAACTCAACTACGATCTTCCTATGAACGACCCGCCCACGACCGACCTGATCATCGCCGATTACGTACAAAAATAATTCGACAAGAATCCAATACCTGGTAATAATTCCCGCATGGGCTGTCTCATCTCAATCCTTTACATAATTGCACCACGACTAAAGCCGCACATGAACACAACTAGAAGACACTTCAAGGGATGGACCAAGCATTTTTAAAATTAAAAACATTCCTGTTCAAAAATTTAAAATAATATTTCACGTGTGTGTAATTTAACTTCTAATTTGACAATTTAATAGAGGACATCTATACCTTGACAGTCATATAAAAATCTTCAATAACCAAAATGTACAGGTTTTTACTTTTAAAGTTGATGGCTACAAAATTTTCCTTCCTTTCTCTCTTCATTTTCATTATTCTCTTATTATTTTATTATTGTATTTTTATTATTTCCTCTTCACTATTTTTTCTACCCACAACACCGTCATCTTGGCCCTGGTGAGCGCCAAGATCCGCGAACTTGTCGACGTCGAAGCCTCCCCGGATACTCATGCCAAATTTTCAGCTCCCCTCTTCCTTTAAATACCACAACCAAAGTTTACCTTTTGCTCCATAATTATATTCCGTTGGCTTCCATAACTACTGAGCGACATCCTCCTTTCTTTTTTCATTCAACTTCCGGCAAAATACGATGTCGCGCCTACCATATTCCTCAACCAATCCATGGAGCCCACAAATTAATTCACCACCCACCCCTGCCCCACTCCCTCCCTCCACACCCCATACAACCGCATCAAGCACTGCTTCCCTCCCACCTAGGCAATCACTACCAACAGCGGTCTCGGAGTTCCCGGACGCAGACCCTCCTTTAGACACATATATCTCGAATTTACACGAGCGGGTCATACCACTTCCATCTCAAGTCCCACCTTTACCGACATCCTCATACGCAGTTCCCACTCCTTTCTCTGTCCATATTACCATGTTTCCGCCCAATCCTCCGCCGCGAGCCTTTCCTATCACTAACCCCCCATTTCCGCCCATCCAATCTAACCCTCCAATCCCGCCAAATCAGTCCAACCCCCTACTTTTATTCACCTATCTGATTCCATTACCTCCTCCTCCATGCCCAGATCGAATGCCGAACTTATCACCGCTGCCCTCAGGATCTCTCTAACTACATATCGCATCATCCCATGCAGGTCTGGGCCCTTTTAACCAATCACTCGCAGTCAAACCCTTCTGCCCCGAAACCGCCGGAGTCTATGGCCAGTTTTTCGCCGGAGATCTTTCGAGAAATTGTAGGGTCTGTTAGAACGGCATTCTTTCAACAGCATTCCCCACCACATCATGTCCTCCCAAATCAGATTCAACCTCGTCAACACTACGCCACCCTACCTCCGCACCAATACATCTCTCTCGCCGACCCGGAGTTTTACAATCTCCTCTCTGACAACGAGGACGATCTCGACTGCTCCCCTAGGACACGATCTAGGATATCATCCGAAAGATCAACAGAAGAGATAATTATCAAGCTCCGCAACAAGACCTACCCGGGAAAAATAAGGCAGCTGGCACTCTCCTCGTTACACATCGCCTAGCTGCCAGAATTGTAGCGATGTTTCTCGCCAAAGGCGATAGCATTCCCGGGTACATCACGACCTTCTTCTAGAAATACAATCGCTTCACCCCCGACTCTCGACCCTCCCACCCAGTGATGGAAGCCCACACACTGGCCAGAGGGATTCATCTCCTCCTCGTCATGTACCAATCCCCGAAACGGGCTATCGAAGCGTGCCCCGCTTTGAAATTATATCTCCGTCGCCTCTACGTAATTCTAAAAATGGAAGCGGGAGTACAAAACAAGCAATATGCCGATCGCCAGACCATTTGGGAAACATGGGCCCACCTTCACTAATCTCAGCCTCAGAAGGAAATTTCAGACCGTTGGATAGACGACTACATGGAGTCCTGGATAACACGCTTCACTAAATTTTATACGAACTCAGAAAAGCTAACTGCCCAACTCAAAGCACTAAGCAAACCGTACAAACATCAGTATCAACCAACCACCCCAAATCAATCTTAAATAGGCATCATTTTATCTTCCCCCTCCTCACTTCTACTCCTCTAACCGCTTCTCTAATGAAACTTCTAACCGTCCCTCCTGACATTCTTTTTTCTTTCAATGTCTTTATTTCCACCGTCAATTCTCTCTACTTCCGTCCATCCATTCCGCTACCCTTTCCCTCCCATTCACGCTTTCGGTCACAACTCCCATCTCTTTCCTCCATCAGAGACCGGCTCCTCTACGAATCACCAGCACGATCACATCCCCATTTTCAATTCTTCCCAGCCTTCCTCACCCTCTCACCTCGTCTTGTCACTCCTTCCTCAAAATCAAGGGATCACTCCGAATGGTTTACCAAAGTTTCATCACTCCCTACCTCTCCCAAGGATCTCTTCCACAGAGGGGAGTTTTCACCCATCAAACATTTAATCCTTGCTCTCCTGCCATCCCGCCCCCACCCAATCCAAGCCCGTAAATGGCTGTACCTGCTCCCCCGATCTCTGGGCGCCCCTCTCCCATCGTTTCAAAGAATCTTTCATCCATCCCATTCTGTCGGCTATATCCTCGTCTCCGAATGTCTTTCCAAAGCCTAAGATGCACATGGCAGGGCTTGAGTACTCCCCCTTTCTACAACGTATGCACAACTCCAGCCTAATTTACTGGCGCCTTGACGAGCATCTCCCGTCATTACTTTCACACTACGCTTCCCAATTACAATTAACAACATTTGCAGTAACAAAAGACGAAAATCATGAACGACTGATTTCCTGGCCCTGGATCATTAATGAAGTATCACCCACACTCCCTCCTCTTTCCTTACCTACTCCCTCTAACTTCACACAAATTTTCCCTTCCGATTCCTTCCTTTCCACCTTTTATTTCGACATCGCGAACATGTTTAACAACCTAATTCTTACTGACTAATTGGCAGACCGTTTTCCCTTTCCCTCTATTGCCTTCTGCGAACTTCCTTACTACATAAAAACATACCTTTTCATGGCTCTCAACCACCGCCACATTCCTCCCTCAACTCTAATACGACCAAGCCAAGCTGCCCTGCCGATGGGATTTACTTGGAGCGTCTCCATTGCTCACCAAGTGGTCGCCCAGATCATCCAAAAATCCCTTCTCCTTCTCCTCTCCACTGCACTTCCTTTCCACATCCATCACTAACTCCAGTTTCTTACAACACCATCCGCACCCTTTACTATCTCACAAGCACACCCGCTAGTATGTCACATCATAGACGATGTCGCGATTGTCATGACCTATTAGCCATTATGTTTGGCTACTAAATGGTATAAGTATATAAAAACTTTTCTAAAATTGGCGGAGTGGCCCATCGCACCGCACAAATCGTTTGCCTTCGACTGCCAGTTAATGGACGAGCTCAACTTTATCGGCTTATCCTTCAACCTCAAGTCATACATCATCTCACCTCAAATCGACAAGCTCCATAGCCTCTTGCAGGAAATCTCTTCATTTCAGTAACAGCCAATTTCCGTTAAATCATGACAACGCTGTATCAACAAGCTCATATGGCCTTGAATTCTAGTCCGACCATCCTTATCAACCTTGAACCTCGCCTTCTACTATCCCAGTTTCACAGCAAAGTCCACAGGTACACCGCAACACTTGATTCACTTCACTCCGTCCCAAGCTCAACGTACCGAAATCAAGAACCTAATCACCCTTATTCCTGCAATCAGCATCAACATCAACGCACCTATCTACACCACAGTAATTTCTTTCGACGCATCTCATACTGCAGGCGCGGTGTTTTTCACCCAAGCAACGAAAGAGGATGCAGAAACGCTCTGGAATCTCGCCCAAAAACGCGTGGCTTGCGACGACCTGACTGCGGAGAACGACCCGATTCTGAATACATTTATTAGAAATCATAATTGGTTTACGACGATTCAACACGTCTGAAAAATCTCCAAACGATCGAATACTGCAATAGCCTCCCACATCAACTAATTTTAAATCACTACAGCTGTCCTTTCCATCTACTGGGCTGCTCGCAATAACGCAGCTAACAAGCGGATGTTATTTTCAACGGACTCTTTCGTCACCTTGGCGACTCTAACTAAGGGAAGATCATCCAAATTTCCTCTTCTGATAAGATGCTGCAAGTTCGCCGCCTTAGCCTTGTCACAGTTCATTAGTCCAAGATTCCTCCACGTCCGTTCAAAGTTCAATCCGGCTGACAAGGCCTCACGAACCATTCTTTAACTCTTTTAGGTTCAGTCATTCAAGAACGATATACGGTGAATGACATCGGTATGTGATTGGAAGGATGGGAGTAAGTTGGGAAAACGATTTGTCCAGAAGTAATGTTATTTAAACGACGATATATTGTGTAAATTTTGAGAAGTGAATGTTGTGGGGATCTGGTCAAATAAACTCATAATTTTCAATTAGAAAATGTAAGGAAAATATAGGATTGTATTGGTAGTCAAGGTGCGAAAATTACCGTAGACAGCGGAAATATTTTTTCTACGAAAATATTCAGTAGTAAAGTGATTTGAGAATGTAACGTGTCGGTCCAAGATCCATATCTGAGATATGAAATTTGTCCAAGATAATTATAGGGTAAATCTGAAAATCAGATTTCTTTTTTACAAATCGGAACCAAAGGAGAGGGGCAAAAGGGCAACGTTGTGGGCAATGTTGGATGCCTAAAATGCAGTTGGCACGGAGGGTGGAACGGCGGCGCACGGTAACGACACCGGTGGAAGTGATGTTCTAGTCGAAGGGGAAACGGGGTGGATGGAAATGATGCACAAATTGTAGTAGAAGAAACAACAGGGGACAGTACATTGGATAGTAATCATGTCGAATAAGTGAATGAAGGAAACTTTGGGGAAGATGGGGAAATGCTGGACGAGGAAGGTGATAGCGGATTTGATTTCTCAACTATTGATGGAAAAAACTATCAAAAGATGTATTCGAACAACGTGTACTTACAGAAATTGATTAAGCAATCTGATTTACATGTATTACAACCGAACATAGTTCGTCGAGTGTATGACCGTAAAGGCGAGGTTGGTTTATATGGGATATTCATGCATAACTCGTATGTCAATTGCGTAAGAAGTTGGACTAATCCAGTGATGAATGAAATAAATATAAAGGAAATTGGTGAGGAGGAGATGGATGCATACATTAGCTTGGAAATTGCCACATCATTGAACAAATTCAATGAGTTGTCAAACTACTGGGAAAAGAATATGTTCATGGGAAATGACGACTTTATATGGATAATTTCACACAGGCGTTTTCAGCAAATTCGAAGCAACCTCCGGTTCTATCCGTACTACGACCATGCCATTGCAGTTTGCGATCCTCTATGGAATTCAAGGAATCTTCTTGGACACTTTCTAAAACATTTATCGAAAATAGCAGTACCGATTGGAGTGTCATCATTTGATGAGAACACAATACGATGTCGTGCAAGAACTTCAGCAAGATCATATATGAAGAGCAAACCTGTAAGGTTTGGCATTATATTTTATGCTGTGGTGGGATGGCGATTCCCATATTTATTTTCCTTTTGGGACAACAACAGCGGCAACAAAAGCGTAGTAGCACCACCAATCAACTACTGTACAACTTTTAGTCAGATGAGAGGGCCATATGAAAAACGTTTCAACGATGACATTGTAAAAAAGACATCGCCATCAGCATTATGGTGTCTGCTTTTGGGCCACCAGACCCTAATTCTCAAGTCATCTACCCAGAAACGGCTCCCAGTTATGGACAACTTCTATACTCGCCATGTACTGTCCAAGAAATTATTGAATCTCACTGATGGTGATATAAAAATCATAGGGACTGTGAGATTCTATAACATTAATTGTATAAATCGTCCCATGGAAAAACTGCGATGGAGGAAATAAAAAATGGAAATAGGAGGGATTGGAGGTTAGTCCCGCATTTGAAAAATGTAGAATTGACATAACAGGAAAAGTACAAGCAGAAATTCAGGTTACATAATTTTTTAAGATCGAGCAATTGTAACTTTTTATTCAAACGATTTTTCAGGGACTCCAAAATTGGAATTGATCCAGGCAGTATACATGCCATAGAATGTGTACATGGATTGGCGCCATTGGATAGATGGATGGGAGCGAAAGTATGCACAGAACTATTATTCATGTACCAACAATAATCGTCGCTTATAATATGTTCATGAATGCCGTTGATCGTTTCGACCAGTACAGGCCGACTAATCCTATAATCAGAAAAGAGAAGCGTGTCCCTATGATTATATTACTTTTTTGCTGGATTCATCGATCCATAATGGGTTTTGTTTACGAAATTGGATAAAACATGGCAATACAGATGTTGGAATCCTCCTCTGTGATTTTAAACGACGAATTTCTGAAGGACTTGTCATACCATATCTTCAGAAAATACAACAAAAGATTTCATTACTACCATTACCTTTAATAACTACCAATAATTTCACGGATGACGATCTTACATCTCATCTACTGCTTGAAACAACTAACAAAGGATCCGTGCAATGCTTTCTGTGCAAACTATGTTGCAACGACAATAAGAGAAGAACATCCATATATTCTTGTCAACAATGCATGCACGGATTCCATGTCAACTGTTTTTTTTTTTTCCATAATCTAAAACTTCTATTAGAACAACTACCACGACCTCACCAAACATTACTTGAATGGGAAGCAAGTAATGTCAACCGATTGACGAGAAACCGTCAGACAACCTTGGCTTCCACTTTGCAAAATTCTGTCGTACCCTTCCAATTATGACGCCAATTTCCATTTTTTATCTCTCTCTATTCGGACTTGTATCCCATGTACGCACTCTTTTCATCTGGTCATTTTTACGAATTGATTCAAAAACACAGTGAGCAATTTGAATTCTGTTTCCTTTCCATAGGAAACCAAATCTTTCATATACATACATTTTATATGCGCACTTTCTAAATACATTGCTTCCATTATCCACCGTGCCTTTTTTCTTTCATTTCTAATTGTGTTTTCAAAACAACAACATCACCCAACTCATCCCAATAGCACGGAGTTCCACCACAATCAATGCAACTTCTATTTCCCAACTCATTTTCTTCGTCACTCTTATCCTGCATCACATCAGTATTGTAAGTACCATTTGTACTCTCCTCCCCCTCCCAATGTTTACTGTATACAACAGATGTTATACCTCTCTTATTTCCGCCTTCCGTTCCT
>JAULBU010025966.1:0-17764 GCA_032358235.1 Odonthalia washingtoniensis
TGGTGCGACAAAAATGTCCTGCATAATTTGTTGTGCTTCCCTTTATAAAAAAGTCTTCTCTACTGTTGAACACGCTGTATTTGTTGATTTCAACAAAGCGGTAACCGCATCCATTCTGGTTCGTACATAGTGAAAGATTCTGGGAGGAGATAATTCAGATAGTGGACGTGTCTTGAAATCGGTTGAAGTTCATAAAATTATCTCGCATGGACGCATGGCGGTAACGTTATGTAGAACTGCAGACATGTCTTTGCTCTCTGGTATGTCATAGAAGTATAAAAATATGACAGGGAAGCAATTCCATTCCGTCTTGTTGTTTGTACATACTGTAAAACCTTCCATGGAATTTACAATTAACAGCGCACGAACCGTTGTCATTTAGTCACGCAACGAACCAATTTTATCATCTCAACCACGCATTAAAGAGGTCAGTGGGACGTGATCGTCAATAGCAATAATGTAATCACTGTCTGTGTCACTATTGCTGCAGTAGTCCTCTATGGCTTTCTCTGACTGTTATCCTTGTAGGCCAATAGGAATAAATCCAACTAAAGTATAACCATGGTCTATTGGAATAGTCTGAATTGTACGGGCATCATTAAAACATGTGACATGTATGGTATAACCAACTAAGTATTGTGACTTCAAAGTTGTTGCTGCTTTATCAGTATATATCTGTAACATTCCAACAAAGGAATTCAGCGACGTGTCTTTACTTTGATTCTACTCAATTTAAGAATTATCATTGGTCATTACATGGTTTCTTATGGACATGTACAAAAGTGCAACGAATTTGGAGTGCAGAGGATCACGGTCAACCTCGTTGAAACAGGGTCTAAATGTCACCTCTGTGGCACTAGAAAAATTTATTTGTATACGTAACACATCAATGACGTGCTCTTTGTATAGGAAATCTGCTCTATTGTCGTCTGAAGCAGTGTTGTATGGTAACTCCATTTTTTGGAAACCGTCATCGATTGAACTCCGATGTACTGTTCTATCCACAATTGACATACATTTCTTCAATCATTTTAGTGGTTACGAACAACATCTGCACTAAAAGTATATTATCGAAGCATCCAAATTACCTTACGGACAGCGCCAATTCCAATTTTTTCTGATGAGATTACCAAATGATTTGCTGTAACCTTTACATCAGTGACCTGTTCAGATGGTTCGAAGGGGCGTTGACCATTAGGAAGCGCACAGTCGGGTTCATCTATGTACACTATTTCCACGTCAGGTACTTCTTAATGGGCATCGGATCTGTCCGTGTGCCGCTGATAACCGTTTCCATTTGTTGCATGTCGCATAGCCTGCAATCTCTTCTTCTATTGTATTTGCATGACGTGGCATGTAGTTTGTAATCAGCCCAATACTCTGCCGAGTATGTGCAATACGTTGTATGACAGACGAATATTTTCGTTACCATAATGTGAAATGTCGGATCCAGAGCGATAATTAGAATATTGGTAGAATAATTTGTGAATAGGGGCCAACTTATTCACGGATATTTCTTACTTTTTACTGCCAGTACCAGTAGTCGATGCTGCCACTGTAAATTGCGAAGAGAAATATAATCATGTTTCAATTTAAAATATGTGAAATTTTCCCTCTACATGGAGGCTGCAAAAGTGCAGAAAATTAAAGAACTGATTCCCTGTTGTAAAAAATCAATTATTAATTTTTTGCAAATTTTCGCCCTCCATACAGAGGAAAAGTTTTACAAGAAATTAAATAATTAATTTTTTTCAACAACAAATCAATTATTTAATTTTTTGCAAAATTTTGGCACCCATATGGAGGAAAATGTTTGACATATTTTCTGTTGTCGGCAATGTGTAAGTAAGATTACAGCCTGTATTAAGTAAATACATGACATTGAAAAATGACAGGAACATATACACATTTAACTAGAACCGTTTCTGAGAACAAACGTACGTATTACTTTAGAATATATGGAGAAATAATATTAGACTTGCAAGGTAAAGAAAGATAAATTAATTCAAGGAGCAATTATCAACCTAACGGGGGGTCTTCAACATCTGCCATTCCCCAATCATCCATATTTTGTAGTTCATCGTCACCGTCTTCATCACTTTCATTGAATTCTTCGTCGCCATTACCACTACTCAAAGAACTTGAACTTTTCAGTGTGTGAACAGATAGTCCTTAACATTTCCTGCGAAGAATGAGTCCATATACGTATGAAATAGCATCTTTCAAATTGCTACCGTCCGGGATAATATACATATGACAACTCAGTGCTCCTGTTCCATTCCATCCTGCTCCTGCATGCTGAACGTAACCATCTCCAATGAAAATAGACTGTGGGGGATTTGAATTTCATGCATTTCCAAACAACTTGCAATTCTGTCTTTTCCCTCCTGACTGAAATGGACATAAAGATGGGTCCCATGAGCTATCCATAACGATAAACCTTCATCAGCAGTTGTAATTGTAAGGTAGCCGGGGAAACTACTCTCCCAGACGTCGAAGTTATTGTGACCATGTTGTGGTGGACAATCCTTACCAGTGATCAGAAAGAGGCCCTACCGTTTGGAATTTTTGTCGGTCATTTACTATTGTTATCTAAATACAACAATGAGCATAAAAATCTAATCCATAAGGCCAGTACAGCACAGCGTTTAGCTATCCATACATAGTTACGATGAATTTCCATTTGAGTTTCAAGTAGACTTCTTGTACTGGAGTAACGTCCACTGCAATTGTTTCTGTCATATTCCATTTCCAGAATTATCAGTCTTGATCATAGGACTCCAATGATCTCTAATGCTTTCATCTTTCAGCGCCTCTTCGTCTGGAAACCATGTTTGAATTTCAGTAAAAAGTTCACCAATTTTCTGTGATGTAAATTACTGATTTTTCTTGAACGCTTCTATATACATTCTTCTCAAAGTATCATCCATTTCAAAAGGATCACACATACTCTCTAGAATGCAGTACCCATCAATATCCAATTTCTGTTTCTTCCTGCAGAAGTAAGCAAGTCCATAGATTCGTTCAACATTTCTTCTTGATTGTAACCATTTCTCCTATTCTGTGTGATCTCTGCAAAGTTCCATATGTTCTGCTGGCATGTGAGAAGCCCAAGTGTAAGCGATATCTCTCAATCCTAGTAACTGATCATACATGAATAAAACGTGCGCTCGACGAGAATCTTGGATTGATGCCGAATTCAGCATATAGTCTTCGTATCACATAAAATTTCGACGTCCAGTACTTTCTTTCCTTCTCCGTCCGTCTTGTTAATTTTTATTTTCTTGCTGGTGTTTCTTGACTTTTACGCCATTGGAGGTATACTCTGTTACATTGTGTCTTCGGTGTTGTAACATTTCTTCAATGGTCACTACATCTCTACACATATTGTTCATTCTATCCCCCATAGCACTACATCCAGGTGGCTTAACATTTCGAAGCGGTTTGTTACCGTTAGGGCCAATGTCATCTGCCACGGTAGACCGTGGCAAGGGCCTCACAATTATATTTAGTCGTTTTGTTGATTTTGACTCAGGAGGTAAAACGTTTCGGTTTTTTGATGTTGACATTCCACCACTTGCCAATGCCTTAGTCTCTGGTGTGTCTTCTTCTATGTCAGACAACATGCGATTTTTTGTCTTTGCTTTCTGTTTTTTCACTCGAGGTTCTTCCTCATCACTACTCTGTAGGTCAATAATTTCACGTTTCTGAATTTTCTTGCTACTCGTATATACGGTAATAATTCCATGGACACCCATTACTCTTGTTTGATTTCCTCAATTCCCATCGTCATTAATTTCTTTGAAAAAGTACTGTCTTATTTTCTTGACTAGTCTGTCATGGCGAGTACTTGAATGGGTAACTAGTTTTTCAGACCTATTTCCAACACTATACTTGAAAAGTCGCATGTGATTGCGGAAGGTTGTATGAATAGATCGCTTCATTATTCACGTCTCTAGGACGAAAACGTCCATCAGTTCCTGCTTTTTCTTCGGAACTTCTTCTTCTGGTAAATTGCACTCACCGTGTACAATATCTTCCAACAATGTCTGCATAGACTTTAAGAAATTATAACCAAGCCGATAGAAGAAAGTTGCATCAAATGTTCCCTTTCCTGGGAATCCAAAATAAGCTTCAGCTACATCCAGTAGGTAAATTATAGTCTCCTCCGTACCGTTGATTAGAATTTCATTGTCCAAGTACGTCACCTCTCTTTTACCGGAATATTTCCCAGTTCCAAACTGCGGTTTGGTCTTGATCCTTCCCATGACATATTTGAATCTGATAAACATCTTTTCCACACAAGCGTGTTGTTATGTGCTTGGAAATCGGATCGTCATGGAACCTCAACCATTCGAGATGATTCTTGAAGTTGACATTCCTGTAGTTTAATTTCTCTTTGAAATATGAACTGGGGAAACTATCAATAAAGGAAAAGAGCAGGAATCGAGTGAATTCAGAATCAATGGCTGAAGTTTTCCCGGTAGAGCATTTTCCAGTAGAGGTTGAAGAAGTCATGTTGTAGTGTTGCTCAGTTCCGGGTTGAAAAATAGATTTAAAACTGTTGGGGAATGGGATGAAGAATGCTGAAATTGATTGTAAAATCCTTGTGGCTGATGTTGGTGGAGAAGAATACATGGAGTGTAAAATTTCTGTTGAAAGGATCTAATTGTACGTCGTTGATTTTAATTTAACTCGATTTGTGTAGAAGTTTATTCTGATATGATGATCTTGAAGAAAGTGTTGCTGCAACGGTATGATGAAACTTGTGGGAGGTAGTATTAATCGAGGAGAGGCGGCAATCGTCGATTTTGATACTGGAAGAATAGGAACGAACGTGGAGAAGGTAATGTAACAGTAGTAGTACTGCGATGTTATGTCCGGGAAATTTATAAAATGTTGCGGTCTGGTAAATATTGTAGAAAATGAATTATTTTATTTTCCGCACATCGTCAGATTGGGCCTGTTTGTACTACTGGAACAGACGAAGGAAAAAAGGAAACTTTGGCCTCCATACGGACCCCGGAAAATTGCAAGAAACAAAAATATCAATTTTTTACAAAAAAAATCAATTTTTTAATTTCCTGCCATTTTTCGTACCCCATATGGAGGAAACCTTTTTGCAGAGAATAAAATATTTAGTTTTTCGCAACAAAAAATCAACTATTTAATTTTCTGCAATTTTTGGGCTTCCATATGGAGAAAAATTGTTCGAAAATATTTGCGAGTAATTTTTTGCGCTTCAAAAATATGTTGCAATATACCAGGGGTGAGTGCAACAAACCCGTACAAGGTACAATTATTATGTCGTGAGAGATGCACCGTCCGGTGTAGAAAGTAATACAACAGGTCCGTTCATGATAAAAACATTTCCGGCTATGATAACAAAGACAGAAAACCGATCATCGAAGTCATACAACTGAAGCGAGGTCATTGTCAAATCGCAATAAATTATTTCTATATATTGCGCACAACATTACGATATCCTTCTTCAAAATCACCCGTCGTGTACTGAATTTATATATTTCTGAACATTACGATATCCTTCTTTACAACCAGATTGTCGTCAATTGACTTCAACATTTCTCAACTACAACATAATAATTCTATAATCAACTATGTCGTCATCTTCTGCATCTGCACAAGGAAAGTGTCTCAAGCATCACTACCTCCCCGAAAGAGGTGAAGAACTATTACAGCTTATTATTGGAGAGGAAAACGGTACCGATACAGCGGCAAGGGGTATAGTTTCAGATGTTCCTGTTGGGCTGTACTGTCTAGATGATGATTCCGTTGAAGTGATGAAGTCATTCCGAGGGTTCCGTGGAATTGATTGTTCGGATATGAGTGTAGTCCTTGTTGGTACAGAAAAACGGAAGGCTGGAATTGGAACTAACGCAGGGAGTGTAGCAAAATGGGCAACGGCTGCACAGGATGAAATATTGGACAGAGTGGAAATAATCGATGTGCAAATCAATTCAATGCATAAGGAACGGAAATATCCGTATTATGAAGACAATGAAAGAGGTACCAACCCAGAAATCCTCCTTGATTTGGAATCAAAAGATGGTGTTAATTGATGGGATTCTCAAGCGATGAAGGTTATCACAATTCAACTCACGAACAGGGACGGTAATGAAGAGACCTATAGAGGGAGGTCTGTTACACTTACCGACGTTCGTAGTAGTAATTATAAGACTGTCTAATTATGGCTTCGAGTCAGTCAAGTCAGAAACCTCACGAACCCGCTGAGGGATATCAGCACCGAGAATCGTGATGCAGTCGTCACATCCTTTGAAAAAGAGCGGTATCAACTTGATTTCGGAATGATTCCCGTGTCTTTCGAATCTGAAGATGTTGACGGCAAGTATACTGGTATCTCGTAATTATGCAGCCAGGAAAGAGATAGAATTGTACTGAAGTCCGAAAAGTCATTAGTTATTGTGGAATGAGACATCGCCTATCTGCACTCTAAATTCTTGGTGGAATGGTAACTTACGAAACAAATTGGGCAAGAGACCGTATTCATGTCGCTCTTCTCGTAAGGAATGAAAAGGCGACCATCGAACTGTGGGAAGTTAGAAATCTCAGCAGGTCTCGAAACATATCATCGTCGAAGACAAAAATAGACTTTTTGTTTATTTACCTCATCAGCAGTGTCATGCGATATGCTGAGATCTTTACCGAACAATATAAGATACCGTTTGAAGAATAGAGGACAGTGGATATTATGATGGACATGGAAAGAACAAATTTTCTTGATACGGAAAGAAAGGAGAATGACAGAAAAAAGGCTTTGAAAAAATCAATATTCGAGTCTATAGGAGCTGATGGTTACAAGGTCCTAGTAGAATTGGATTATTAGCAAGTGAGTCAGATATCCCGTGCGTCTCTAGCCAAGTACACATATGGTTGTAGAGTTAAACGCACACTGCAAATGTTCACTGACTTGTTTACTGACAACTTCAATTCGACTGTTTTCTTAGTTCGTCCAACATTCATACAGATGATCATCCAATAAACTGGGGAAAGAGCAAGACGGAACACATTAAACATGTCTATCCCAACAACTTTCGAATGTTTCCTATTTTACTACGGAATTTTATTTGTCTCTGAGAAAATGTCGAGAAAATATTCGAAGACGCGTAATAGAAATATTTTCAGCATCAAACAATTTTTTGGTACTAGAATAGCGTTCGTTTGTCAAAATTGTTTAAAGGAGTGGGCAAGATTATCAACATCAATCGACATGCCTCTAGTCAGTAAAGTGATGCCACCATACATCTATTACAACTTAACAACATCAAGATTAGAAGCTCTTCCTACAAGGTGTTAAGTTTTTTCTCCAGTTACTCAAGAAACAAAATTTACGGCAGATGATGAACCAGTCACTATCGAAGAATTGGTGTCCAAAAAAGCTTGGAATTGGACGAACAGAGTGGATGCAGGATTTCGTTACATCGCGTCTTCATGTTTTACCAACCTACAGAAAAGATTGTGCAACATTTTATTGTACGGCCCTGATTCCAACATGGAATCAACTCCAATGCTGAATCCTTGCTTCTATGATCTAACAGCTGGGAATTGCCGCAATGATTTTCTAATATACCTGATTTTGTCTCCGAGCCTCTCAACGTATCCGTTACAGTTAGTAAAACAACGAAAATATACGTAGACGTTGATGAGCATATTTCACCTTCAGAGGAAGCGTAGACGGGTTCTGGTAAACATGAAAGTTCACCGTCTTCCGAACACTTGCAAAGAAATAGGAAAAAATCTAAGGGTGGTGGCAACCAAGACATGGAAACATCCCCAAACCAATCTTCGGATATCTCGACAGAAGTTTAGAAGAAATATGATGTCGAACCAGCAGCTTCAGATGAGTTGACTACAATGGGTTGGAACGTGATGGAAGTCCTGAAAATAAGTATGCAGAATTGCTGTTGCAGCTATGAATGCGATTTTCAGTCCCTTACTGACAGACTTGAAGATCCTATGAGTCAGACTCTAGAAGATAATGTTCATTTTATTCTAACAGACCTCCCATACAACATTAGATATATCAACGACTATCCGAATTCAGATCATGATCAGTTCACGGTAGAAGACATGAGAGAATTGGTAGGTTTCTCAGAAAATGTTTTGACACCGGGAAGTCATGGGCATAAGTTTTGTTCGGCAACGCAATTTTCTTCCTGGGTTCAACATATAAAGTAGAAGAAGGAATTAATAAAAATGAAATTAATAGTGAAATTGTAGAAGGATACAAGACTAAAGTACGTTTTTTAGTGTGTAGGAAACACCGCTCCATTACAAGAAGACAAGAGGTTACTATACATGAGATGCAAGAACACAACGCCTGACGCATATTTCCGTGGTTGAACATGCAGTACACTTCTGGAAGAATTGTGTCGTATGGGATCACGATTTGAAAAAGATAAACTACAGTCGTTCTGGTTTCATTACTTCTGTTCATCCCGTAACATGTAATGAAATTAATAACATCCCAAGGGTCCCTATTTACGAAAAGGTATTCTTTCCATGCCAGACGAAATATTCCGGTCGAAGAGCAATGATCCGACCGGAACAAAAGTCAAGACAGTGTATGATGGATATTATCCCAAAATTCACACATCCTGGTGAGTTGGTTCTGGATGCATGTGCTGGTATATTTTCAGTGGCAACTGCATGTATGCTTCTTCCAATATATAGGAAATTTGTCTGTGATGATATAGATGATAGCTATTTGGAATGCTGCTGGACAGAACTGGTGGAAGTTTTCTCTCGTAAGTTACTCAAATATGAATCAAACATTTAGTGCACGAAGAAGACCTACTTGCAGCACACCAATATTTGGAAGAGCTGGAAGCCGTTTCTGAGAAAAATGGATGTATGGGATATTCCTCCTCGATATCCCACTGTTCAGACTTTTCCTAAGCACGTTCCTCACTTTACCTCGAAAGCCATTGAGGATGCATCTTTGTATAAGAACGGTATTCTCATACCGTGGGACAAGTAGAAAATAGCATGGAAGCGAGCCGTTGGATGGAATACCTACAAATATGTTGCTTGCAATGTAAGCAGGGGCACTTGATTTCTCCCTGAAAACATCCACAATCAAACATGAAGAAGCTGGTCTGGGCATTTTTGCAGGAACGACAATTGATGACGGCTTCCTCGTTGGCCATTTCTATGGAACAATGGTTCACGGAAATATCGGCGGGAGTCAATCAATTACAAAAACATATGGTAAGAGTTTAATATCTGTATCTAAGGTTCAATTCCTGTTTTACGGTGCCAATTGTTCACATAAATTCACGGAAAGTGACGGATCGAAAAAGAAGGCATGTATTTTCGCTGCTCCTTGATGCATTAAAATATAAATTAATTAATTATATTATCTGCCGGGAGATAAAGCTTCAGTTAACGAATGGTTGAATAATACAAGAACTGCAAATTGCGCTCTAGTGCAAAAGAGAAAGTTGAGAACTGATGCGGCTGCAACTTCGAATATGTACCATACATATCCAAGTTGTCACAACGTCGATCGGTACTTAGAATCATATACTTATGAAATCCCTTCCATTTATCATTGGTTCCAATTGCCTAATGTGCATCATCAATGTGAACGTGTCCTGTAAATCTTATCACGGACACCGTACATATATAATCTATCAAGTAAATGTGAATACGTCTCTTTCAGCTCTTCAATGTAGGCATTCATCAAGTACAGTAATTGCATTGCTGGTGGCTTTCATGCATTCCTCTCTGATATTTTTCTATTGCTGTCGGTCATACACGCACTACTCTAATCACTGTCTTCATGAAATTGAATTAAGAGGTTGTGACAGCAATGACAAAAATTTGGGCCCACATTACTTTTTATGATTAGTTGTCGCAACTGCACGTAACTACAAAACACTGAATGCCCGGCCTTCATAAAGTTTCCAGTTTTTGATAATATTAATGCCCAGGGAAAAATACGATGTTTGAATGTCCATTCTACGAATGGCCCAACAAGGACGTTCATATCGGTAAAATAAAGGAATAGTTCCATGAAAAATCCATACACTTTCACCACTCGGAAGTAGGCATTCATTCCTGGAAACACAGACGGGAGATGGAGTTTTGGTACCGTTACGGTTTGAGTATTACGGGAATGCTATGAGAGAGATGGCTGATGTTGTGACATTATGCTATGGGAAACGTAGTGCAAAGAATGACGTTTTGCTCGTAAAAGTTCATCTAAATAACTACCAGAAAGTCCGCATATCTTGCCTTTCTTGTGGATGTAGTGAAGGGATGAGTGCGAATAAAGTTGCTTCATATTAAGATCGTGAAGGTTTTATCTCTTTCTTCTTCACGCTTCTTGATATCACAGGTTTTGGACCCTCAAGTTTAACCACTGCACAATTCACAACATATTACACATAATCAACAGGATTATTACATTAATACGGCACCCTACATACAATACATATATCAATATCGCCATCATATCCACGATTCATCCTCATACCTCCACTATATACATCATTATATACATATTTTTCTCAATAACCCCGCATATAGGTACGTATATATATATTTTTTATCGTGTCTCATCTATTTATATCGAATACTACTTATCTGCTACGACACCTATATACTTTAATACAATTATTCTGATATCTCACACTACATATCACTATACATATATATCTACACATATTTTACAATATCCCAAAACAGTATTCTAAACATTCCGCCATGACAAAAACAATGATCCAAGCCCTCCCCACTAAATAGATTCTACCGTCAACCAAATTACATTTCATTAACCGACCATACCAACATTGGATAAAATCAACAAGGAGTCTTGCCTTCTTGCCATCAGATGCGAAGCTGAAACACTACAAGTGGTAAATAATATAGAGAACATCAACTAAACATATGATCAACATAATCACCGCTTTGTGACTGCGCTTACCAGTGTTATGCTCTCTTCACTACCACCTGATATAGCAACGGAAGTTATCACGACTGGAACATCTATAAACTCTGTCCCATAATCATGCGATTCAATAGGAACTATTCCAAAGGAGACCTGCTAACTACGACTCCCTTGAGATGCAAGAATTTGACACTACACTCAACAATTATGAAAAATAGAAGATTGTTTCAAGGCTTATGATAAATTTCGTACTCTCATGATATATGCTCTCTATCCAAATATTGATGATGAAACTATAACTATCAAATTCACCATCGAAGGAATTCTCCAGTACCCAACATATTCGTACCTCACCCCGCTGTGGCTTACCAACATCCCACGCTCCATACAATCATCACAAACAATGATTTAATCGATATAAACTACCACATCTCAAATGATCAACCCCACCAAAACTACATATAAACCCATTCATAATACACCGAACCTTCAGATCCAGCCAAGATCATATCATAATCTAACATCATCATCAAAACCATATTCATCAAACAGAAACACCACATGTCTCAAGTTTCATGCTGCCACTTATGGCCGTACCATCAATCACTCCGACCATCAGTTGAAGGATTATAAGAGTCCTGGATGCGGAGGCCTTCCATTCAGAAACGTCAAACATCCTACCACCCTCAATACAATTCCCAACATCGTGTGAACATAACTAAAAAATCCCGTTCATTATATCACAATATTCCAATCTCAGTCATGGATGTACCTGGCACATATTCTGACGATGATTCTTCATCATATCCACCCGGTACGTTTATGATTGACAGCGCTGCGCACTCAACCCACAAACCGCTATCAGGACAGTTCATGCGTAAATTCCATCAGGATCTAACATCTACTACTTTCACCAATCACTCCACCCCTCTTACGCATATTGGATTCATCGACATCCCTAAGTCAACTAGTATTATAACGAGAAATGCGGTCAGATCACCAGAAATACCTGAGACCCTTATATGTAATCGTCATATTACACAAAAAGGAAAGGCTGTCACCTTCACGCCCACGAACAGTGAAGCTCACCTCATGTCTGCCAAAAACTTACCTCAGAATATCCTTTCCAAACCCATTGCGACATGGCATAACATGTCATATACATTATCTGCGCCCTCTCCAATTAATAATAAATACGTTTATAGGTCAGAAAAACCGCTCACTCATACCCCACTCTGTGACATCTCATAATACCATCAAAAACTATGAATCTGATCCGTCCCTCCGACGAACCCATGCAACGAAATCATCTAGAAATAAACCACCCACGCCCACACCAAAAACAAACATTATACAACGTCTTCTACACTCCCTCCACCATCAATCACGTCGCCAACCTCTAAAGATATCATCATGGCACTCCATATTGCTTTTAATCATGCCCTTTTTCTTCATTGAGACGAATTATACATCATAGCCAGTTACCAGGCATTATTGGAATCTCGATCCCTGATGAGACATTTATTACATTCACAGCATGTGAGGACGGCAAAGCTGCGCGATTCCCCCACCATCGCTCATATCAAACTACCAACATTCCAGGAATTTCCATTGCTAGCGATACCATGGGCCCAATCATATTCCCATCAGAACGGTCAAACCGTCATATCGTCACATTTATAGACACAGCACCACGCCATGTCATCACAAGGCCCATATAAACAAAGTCTCAATTAATTCATAGCTTTCCTCCCTACTATTTTATATATTTAACACATATATGGCAGACTCCATCAGAGATTCACTCTGACAATGCCAGAGGATATAAATATCAAATTATAACATCCTTCTTACATGCCAATGGTATTGAACAAACCACGATTACGTAAACGAGTGGGGACTCATGGAGACGACGTCCGGGAAGATGACGATTCAGACTGATCGGATGCGGAAGTTGAGACAGACTATCAATTGGCGGAGCTACAATGTGAGGCAGGATACGGTGAGGCAGTAAGTGCTGCGAAGATGGACCGTTCATTAAGGTTAGAAAATTATGAAGCGGGAGGACGAGCGCAAGAAAAGCGGAGAAGAGCGGTATTAAAAATGTTTCATGCGCTGGTCACCCAACAGTGTGAGATTCGTTTTCCAAGTAACAGTAAGCGCTGCGTCGTGATAGAGTATTTGACCATGCGCAAGTGGGACATGTCAACAGATCGCGGGCGGCTCATCGTATGTTGGTACCACGAATGACCATGCATACATCACAAGAGTCGGTGATCGGCGGAGAGTTAGAGAAGCCAAAGGTAACCGTAACGAAGTTGTGGAAGCGTTTGAGTGAAATAGAATTAAAACTGTTGCCGGAGCGAGCGTCGGCGATACGTTTGTTAACGCAGGAAAAGGAAGGCAATACCAGACATTTCGTTGCAGAGAAGGAGCGTGATGCGGAATGACGAAAAGATGGTAGCGAACGGGAAGTGGAGTCATTGACGGCGAAAATGCGAGAAGTTGAAGACGGAATTGTTGAGTCAGGACGAGCGAGGGAATAAACCCTGAATGGAAATGCGCAATTGCAGGCCAAGATGGCGGAGTTGCGTGCCAAAATTAACGACCGTAATGGGGAAGAGGAGCGGTACGCTGTGGAGTTACTCAGTTTGAGTAGAGAAGTGGTGAACTTGTCCGCAAGACGTGATCGGTTAGTCACAAGAGGAGGTTCTGTAGGTCGTGGTGTAGATAATGGTGTTGATGTATTCCTATACGGTACAACGAGGTTGTTGGCCGATTTTTCACTCGGTGTTGGTGAAGTCGTGGGTACAGTGGATGTTGATTGCAACTAACTAGCAAGCCGGTGGTTTTGCTGGCATTATGGAATCCTGTGAGTGGTCCGGTGTATGGGTAACCTAGAGTGGTAAATAAACAAAGTAAGTATTTTTGTTTCTTCAGCTCAGGGACAGGTGGATTAAAGCAAAGAAAGGATACGAATATGCTAGACTCTTATCAGACTGACTAACGCTGAGTTAGTGAGTAGCATGGTCGCTACTGAGTCCATGATAATGCTGGTTTTCGGCCTCGAGTCTTGACAGTCCGTGTGCGGTTAATGGCTTTCCAGAAAGTGGTCACGTGATGACTGGTCGAGGAGCGCATCCAATTCTGATAAGGTTATACCGCGGCGGAGTGTGTCGTCCGAAAGGAGGACAGTATACGTTATTTCGTTCCCATTGTAATAATGGGAAGATATGCGTGTATTAGTTGGTACCAAAACGGTGTTATCTTTTTTTGTTAATGGTTTGTCGTCTAGATTAATATCGGTTGTGTCGTTGAGCAGTACTACGAGTCCATTCGTATCGTGTAGTACCGTGGGCGCAGGCAGGGGTGTTGGGTACGGAGGCAGTGCCTGATTTCAACGGCCAATGGACACCTTAAGTCCGCCATCTCCGTTGTTTATTAACAATGTAGTTGGTCTTACCCGTATAACTGGGTAAGGACGGACTGACCTTAGCAACAGCTTGTTGATTATGCCAATCACAAAAGTAGCTGGTGCGGTTGAATTATTCGTATCGGTGATATGCTGTATTTTTGCTGGAGAGCGATCGACAAAAAAGTCGTCACCGGATTTGAATGTGGTATTTATCCATACAGTATAGTAGAAAGACTTCTAATTGGCCTGTGAAAACCGGAGATTTGCATCCGTATAGGTGCGCATGACTTGTAACTGGTCGTAAATAGGCCAGTTCGGTGGTGCGGGTTGAAGTAGGAGTGGGAAGAGGGATTTCGGAAGCCATATTATAAGTTAGAGACAGGAAAACGGGATTCGGTGGGTAGGGTGATAGCCATAATGCGAATGGCGTCTGTCTCGTTGAGCGATGTATTTGACTATTATATCCATAAGTGAGGGGCTCAATGTACAGGTCCCAGTAGCGCTGATTTTCAGTCACGTAATGCCGTAAATGTATAGAAATGGTGTGCGATTATAGTGCTCCGCCTGGTCATTGGTTTGTGTATGGAAGGAAGATGAAAAAAGTTGCTGAATGCCGAGTCCGGAACAGATGGTCGAGAAGAACTTGGCGATTACTTTTGAGCCTTTATTGGTATCTAAGAAATTGGGGATGCCTAAGTTTTGCATGAAGTGAGTGAAGAAGGTCTCTGTCGTGACGGATGCAGTTTGCTTGGCCAGGGGACGATCTTCGTCAATTTAGTATAGCGGTTGGTGATCACCAAAACCAACCGGTTGCCGCAGGAGGTTTTGGGCAGTGGAACAAGAATATCCAATGCTACAAATTCCAAAGCTCCGTACGGTTGGAAGAGTTGAAGGTTGTTTTGTTGCCTATGTGGTGAACCTCGTGTTTTGGCGCAGGAAAGACAATTTTGAACTGTATTACAAACATCGTTACGCATTTCACGCAAATAGAAGTGGCGGCGTAGTGTGTCGTAGATGCGGTTAACACCAGAATGTCTCGCCGTGAACAGATAATGTGACTGGTATAAAAACCTGTCGATGAGAGAGTTGAGCAATACTGTTTGAAGGGCAACATCAATTTTTGAGCGACGTAACAGGAATCCGTATCGGTTTTTAAAGAACACGGAGTCGGGATTTTCTATGAAAGATTGTAACTTTTGGCATTCCGCATTGGTGATTTGGGGGCGAATGAGCATATTTTGCGAAATGGGGTAATGGAGGTCCTATGAATCGGCGAGGAGTATTTGATAACTAACCGAAAGTGGTATGGGCCAGGCGTGCTAGGGGTGGATGGAGTCAAAGGATTCGTTAAAGTTTGAAAGGACGGAGCCGTTAGGGAGGATAAGGACAGTTATTTCATCGTCAATTGATTAGTTATCCGATACGGTTGTTGTAAGACTATATGGGGTCTCGGAAGCTTGATGTCGGGGACCGGGACGGTTTTGCACTTTGTAGTTATACTCCATGAGTCGTAGGTGCCAACGTTGGAGACGTCCAATCGCTGCAGAGAGATTTATAATCCAACGGAGCGAATCATGATCCGTACGGACTGTGAAATTTGTGCCCTAGAGGTATGGACGTAGCAACAGCACAGACGAAACAATTGCGAGGAACTAACGGTGGGTTGTGTCATAATTCTGTTTGGCAGGGTTGAGGGTGCGGGACCAATCGTAGATCCGTTTAGCGTTCCGTCCGTCAGTTGTTCTTGTATGACGAAGTATTCGATTCGATTATGGCATGCGTCCGTGTACACAGTGTGGCGCGCGCAGAGGTGTGGTAAAGCTAAGACTGGTAGAATATGGGGTTTGCGTTTGTGGGCTTCAAATGCACCTTGTTCCGTATCGGATAATGTTGGGAATTTCATTGGTTCTCCGTTTCTTTTCATTTGCGTAAAGGGGAGACCAGGAGTACAAAATTCGGAACGAAGCACTGATAAAAGTTACAGAGTCTGAGAAAACTCCGTGATTGTGTTGCCGTATTCAATGCGTGTATCTTTGATGGCCTCCATAGTTTTTGAGGCTACGCTCAATTTACCGAGACGGATTATGTGACCGAGATATTCTACTGATTACTTCAAGAAGAATCCTTTCTGGAGGTTGAGTGACAGGCCGGAATCGGAGAGAAGCTGTAGTATCTTCGTGACGTGTTTTAAATGATTCTGTAAGTCGGTTGAGACGATGATGATGTTTTCGAAGTACATTAGTGCTGACTACCATCGTACGGATGATGCGATGATGTTGATTACCAGTTGAAAGGTACCAGGGGTTTTTTTTAGTCCGAACGGCATGCGCTTAAAGCAGCAAAGACCGTAATGGCTGATGAAAGCAGTCTTTTTGTGGTCCGAATCGCCCACGGGTACTTCCCAGTATCCCAATTTCCAGTATCCCAATTTACAGTCCAAGGTACTGAAGATGTTAGCATCTTCTAAATAATTGATAAATTAATCCATTCGGAGGATGGAGTATGAATCGTGAAGCGTGACGGAATTGGGATGTCGATAATCGATGAAAAATCGGAGGGTGACGTCTCTCTTAGCTGCAAAGACGACTGGTGATGCCCATACCATATTCGAAAATTCAATAACGTTGCCTTCCAGAATTCGAGTTATCTCATTGCGTTCGGCTTCAAGTTGTGTGGGGTTTGAAAAATTGTTATTGCGTAGGGTTTCAGTTCAATCCTATGTTCGATAGATGTGATGCGTCAAAGCTGGCCATCCCACATTTGGAGGAATGGTACTTCCAGAAGTTTTGTTCGATGAGGTTTGAGGCGATCGCCAACTTACATGTTGGTGCGCGAGTTGACGGAGTTGTATTGTGCATCGCTGTCTGGTATGGAGGTATGCATTTACAAGAGGGCACGTTTAGGGTCGTCAGAGGCGGATGAGTTGGTGAGACAGATATCCTGTGCCGTTTCGGTTTCGTTGAGATCTGGTTCCGTTATGGTAGGTTCCGTGTCAGGGGGTAAATGAGATTGGTCGGTGGTTTGGATGTGGTGTCAATCGTTGTGAGCTTTTCGGCATAGACCGGAGCGCGAGAAAGATTGCATATATTGATGCAGAATGGTCGGAACGGGGCGATCTCAGCAATTTCGTTAGCGGCTAAGGTGATTGTCTTGTCAAAAAAGGTAGGAAAAGCGTTGATTTAAGGGAGGCCACAAAACTCGGAACGGACGAGGACGTCCGCCTTACGGTGGGGTGAAAGTACCAGTTGTCGTGGAAATCGAAGCTTAGTACAGTTGTCGGAAGTGCAGTGGGTATATACGATGTCGGTTGACAATGTTCCGTGTATGGCGGTCGGCGATGAACCGACCAGAAGAAAGGGAACTGGCGAGGAGTTTTAGGTTGTGATGGTGCGATTATCGCAGGATATGTGATGGAT
>JAULBU010025977.1:0-17764 GCA_032358235.1 Odonthalia washingtoniensis
CAAATGGTTTGCAAAATATATTGGTACTGAACTCGGAACGATCTATGATTGTTATATTGTCGAAATATGTAATGAGTCGTCCACCATCAATCTACATGGTGATGTTGATGTCGTAACAGAGGATATCAGAAATATGGAGAAAAGGTTTAATGCAGAGGCAAGTGATGGTATAATGAATATGGTTGCATACAAGAGGATGTATACAATCATGCTGTAATTGGAAACCCGTTGCATGATGTGCTGGGAGCTAATAACCAATTAAGTGAAATTCAGACTGATGATATAGATAATGCGGCTAAGAAATATGCTATTGGGAGGCAATTAGAAAGAAACGCGACATCGAAAGTTCGCCGTAAAATTGAATTTAGTGACACAGAGAATTTCCAGAATATCTTGAAAGGGAAAGAATGTGCGCGGGACGGCAGTACCTTGTAATACAAGGAAGAATCAGATGACGAATACATGACACCGGGCGATACTGATACTGAAAGCTCATCTGTGGATGTTAACGACAGAACTAGGCAAGAAGGGGGATAGAAGCAGAGAATGAAGTACCACATCGTTTTAGAAGTAGTGACACTGTCAGTGGATCTTCCACCGGTGTTGCGTGACCCAGTGAATGACTTTGGGGAAAGAAGAACAAGAAGAAGTAGATAGTACAAGAAGTAGAAAAAGATTGATTTATTATCTTTGCTATGAGACATCTATTTATCTTATATGGTTTGCGTTATTGTAATGCGTACAGGAATGATGTAGGAATATGTGAGGAATACAATATAAATGTAAAGACTGCAATGTTTATCATGAAAATTTGAACATGGAATTAGTTTATTAGCTATGGTGAATCAGTAAAGATATATATATATATATATATTGTTCAAACATCAGACGTTTAATGTGAGTCGCAGTACATTTTGACTTTCCCTTTGACCGTTGGATCTCTGTAGAAACGATTATTGTAGAACCGGTGATGAGTCCATGGCAGTTCATCTGATAAGGAATGAACCGCAAACTTTGACCGCAGGAGGTGGAAAGAACCCTCAGTAGTGTCGAATGGAACAATACCAAACCATTCTGATGCTTTCACACTGTTATGTATGTCGCCGTGTGATTTTTTGTTTTTTGAGGCTGTATACTACACCTCTTCGCCCGGTTACCAACGAAGGCAAACACAATCCATAGCAATGTCAACACCGTCTGTAGGAGAGTTTGATTCCATGTATTGGACAAAGGCCATTTCCCTGGAATTTGTTTTCATTTTTTGCTTGACATGCAACAGTAGAAGGACTTTTGCAACCCAGAGTTGTGGGTCATTGTCAAAACCACCTCTTATCAACACGAAACGGTTTCTAACAGCCTTGCTCGTCCCAAATTGGTGTGAAGCCAAAATGAGCTGCTTAAATTTCATACAGAATTCATTCCTGGGAAATGTGATTATGTCAAGTGCTGTATTGTAATGTTTCAGAGTAGGTATGAATCCCACTAACACGAACCCAGATTTTACAAACGTAATCGTTATGTCATTGTCCACTGTCTCAAAATTGTTTTCTTCGAACTGTCCAAGTAGAAGTTTTGCAAAGGTCTTTAGCACATAAGTTTTGAAAATGGATTGTAATTTTTTCGAGTACTGACTACATTTTTCGCGAAGAGCTCGGGCTGATATTGAATTACCAAGTTCATAGCTATGGGCAATGTCATGCAACGAGACAGTTTCCTCGTTTCGTACTAGGCTGGGGATCATATTTCGGATAGATTCATCAATACTAATGTCCAGTCTGGAAGAACCATGGTTTGAACGCAGATGTATCATGGCGGGGTCCATTCTTGCAACAGTTTCATCCATTCTTTTAAAGGCTCTTTTCAATTTTGATCTATAAGCTATTTTTATGAATAGGTTGAAATGTTCGAAAGGTGCAGCATTAAGCATGTCCATGTTTCCAAATTTCTTGAAATCTGTGAAGAGATGGTCTAAACGGTGATATTTTAAAGTGAATAAACTACCACCTGTAGTATCTTCAAATGATTCAGTAATAAACTGTTTAAAAGTCCAAATGTCACCCTGCAGTGTTTCCAGTTCATTGTCAGACCATCCGTCCGTAACATAATCGGACATGAAAACATTGACAATATCTTGATAAGCGGTACAAAAATTTGTTAGAGGTGCCGCCTCATCATAGCCTGTAGCATCATCCACCCAGACTGCAACGAAAGGAAACACCATATCCAACTTTCTGTAGTTTTTCCCCTCCAGCATTCCACGTACCCCACCTGTTGTAAATATTCCATTCCATTGCGAGGACGATTCTTTCTTTGAAAAATCAATATGCAGACCTGGTAGTGTGTAGTCCTTCTGTATGGCAGCTAGTATGGAGATGGAGACTCGTAAAATGCTTGTCTTCATTGATAACAATTTCTCCTTTTTCTTCATTGGACCGCGAGGATGTGACAACGTTTCCAATGACAAATAGATGATAAAGAAATTCTTAACCAGTTTTGATAGTCCCAGGTGTAGATTGTGCAATAGTTCGAAGGTATAAATTGAATACAAATCCTGAGAAAACATGCTTGGTATGCCGTGCATGTCTTATAAAAATGACTTCTACGGTACTAGAGAACTATCTGCTAGTAATCCATCTGCTTCTTTAATGAGACGTATTCAATTTTCTGGTGCACCGCTACTCTTACATTCCATTGCCTCTACTGTGAGACAATGAATGTCTTCACGTGCGTGCTTCTTTCCGCCCATATTTCGTAGTACAATTGCTGACCCGTTCATCATATCTTGCATTGTTAACAGACATTTAGAACACGGTCTTCTAACGAAAGTTCCATGTCGAATGGAATACGTATCCTTGTATTGAGATAGGTCACAGCAATATGACACAATGAACCGGAAACAATGCTACAGTGTTTCGTTTGAGAGAACTTGGAAACAAGAGGGAGAATGTGTTCGTAGCGGTGATAGTATAGATGCCAAAGATTTGTGCAAAACATCCATTTTTGCAGCCCTCCCATCGCATATCGATGTAAACGACACGTTGCCGAGGAGCGGAATGGTGTCGGAAGAATTGAACCCATGGATTGTTACATTATCATATGATTCGGACAAGTTGACATTCGCTGATATGGGTTGGTATTCAAAGGAGAGAAACCCAATAAGTGTATATCCGTTGTCGATGAGGTAACGCCGGAATTTTGCGGTAAAGTTTGAAAATACAGCGTGGACGGGATATGCAACAAGAGCATTACTTTTCAATGATGTCACAGTTTTGTCTGAAGATATTTGTATGACACCAAGGAATGATTGTGGATATATGCCTTCACCCTCCACCCATATTACATTGTCATCAACATCCTTCGACATCATGAATTCATGCCGCTTTATTCTGTACAGATCTTTGAATTATTCAGTCTGTAATGGGTGAGAAATTTTCTGATTTGATGAAACGGGGTCCTTAAAAACTGGTGGATGTACAATATCGGTTAAAGCAGCCAGTTCTATTTGCTTTTTCAGGACATGAAAAACGCTTTTTTAAATAATACAGGCTGTGAATTTGTACATGCATGTTTTACTACCACACGCCCGGAACCCGTCCTGCACAAAGTTATCAATGTAATCCTTGTTCACAACAGCAAGGAATTCAGCGTCTTTCTCCACAGTAGTAGTTAATCTGGAGACATCTAACTGTTCTTGATGTATTAGGGAAAGAAGTTTGTTCACTGCTTGTTTGGCACCGTTTGATATAGTTTCGATAGTGACAACGGCATCTGCAATCTGCTACCAAAACTTGTTCAAATCTTCTGCACTAGCCTGTTCTTGGATGTCGTCTGGTACAATCTCTTCGTCAAGTGCATTATCACTAGGTGAGTCTTCTGACACACAACCAACGTGGTGGATTCTTGTAATTCCATCCCTCACCGTATCACCATGTACTATAATAACGGCTGATGAGAGTTGGGAGGTATTAACCGGCCGTTTAATACAGTTACATGTTGGCTTATATTTGCATATAGCAGTGTGTTTACTCAAACGGAAAAGGGAAGTGTCGTGATGTAGACAACCATGTCTTTTGTATTGACAATGTTGTACTCCCTTTCCTATGGTGATTTTTTCTAAAGCTATAACAGGGTACACTTGATGTAAAAATGTTTAAATGTAACTTGATAAAACAATTGACTATTACAGGATGATGCATAACAATCAGGATGAATTACTGGAGATCCACCGTCTCTCCAGTGAATCGTCCAACTGGCTCTATATTTGGCCTAATTTTCCAGTTGAACAGTATCCTTTATTTCCTACAACAAGTTGTTTCATGAATTAGAGGACAATACAGTTTCGAACTGTAGAGGAAGTTACTGTAATTCTCCCCTAATTATCACCCCAGGGGAGAATATTTAGGGGAGAACCAGGGGTACAATAGTTGAACTATTGAACGTAAAAAATTGAAACAGTAATACATTATCGTTCGTAACGATAATTTTACAATTGTACACACTTATTTCCCGCTATATTTCAAAATTCCGAAACGAAAAAAGTAAGTACGAGACTGTATTTCCCTCGAGACAGTCATAGTGTAACGATAATTTTTATGTGGGCCATCATTTAAAATTTTTCTTTCAATAAACGTGTAACAAAAAAAGCACTGCACTAAATTCCGATGTGTTTCTTTTCATGGGATTCTCTCATCCACGTGCATGGACTGAAAATGTAAAAAGTACGCAATAATTTTTCACATTTTCAGTCCATCCA
Source organism: Odonthalia washingtoniensis (assembly GCA_032358235.1). Lineage (NCBI taxonomy): Eukaryota > Rhodophyta > Florideophyceae > Ceramiales > Rhodomelaceae > Odonthalia > Odonthalia washingtoniensis. The sequence continues at coordinate 4,754 of JAULBU010025977.1, forward strand.
CGTGGATGGTCTTTTCTTTTAAATGAAAGTGTAGTTCTATCCACATGGATGGACTGAAAATGTAACCAATAACTTTTTACATTTTCAGTCCATCCGTGTGGATAGAAATTTGAACACAGCACATTCGAAAAATATACTTTTGAAGTATTGCTTACAGTATCTGCAAAGCTCAAACAGGGCTCAGAATCAGACTGCCTCCGCGGGAAAGTCTGACCTAGCAATCTTGTTATCGAAAGAACGTCTCCTACTTCACGAAAAGACTTATGAACAGAGTCTCGCACGTTCATGTCAAGTTTGAAGTAATCACAATAACAAACAACATCTCCAATTGAACAGAACGAATTGTACAGAACATGTATTTCAATTCATTACGCCTGCTCCCTCATAAGGCCATTCAATTCCCCCCACCCATTTCTAATTCGAAAACACACACCTCAGCATTTTGAATACTATTCACTATTCGTTAGTAACGACCTTTCATTGAAAATAAAATCAAAAACCATCCATCTACTCCACTGCAATCGTTCAACAGGAACATCTGCAACTTTCAACCACCAAATTCATCAATAAGACCTCTTATTTCAACAATAGCATCAACTACCACCAACGACACAACTAATATGATGCAAGGACTACTGGGATTCGATGGGGCTTGTTTTTGCGAGGCGCAACATGTGCAGGATTCAAGTAGGAATAAAACAGTAGAGGAACGGGGGATGAAAGAAGGGGATTCCGTACGCTTCCACGGTATATGAAATGGTACACTGGTAATATGTCGTGTGGCCACACTAAGCGGTACAGGGAGGCAAGTATGGATGGACTGCAGCATCACTTCAACGGGACCCCTCTCATCAGAACGGGAAAGGAGGACCATGATGTTATAACAAACTTCCTCATTGTTTGCCAGGAGAGGGAAATTAAGTATCCTTTCCAAGACTTCCCCAAGTTCACTGCTCCAATACTTCTAGGTGATATGGTAAACGATGGATATTTCATCTGGTAGTCGAAGAGTAGGGTGACACATGTGTATAGTGGAAGAGATGCATCATCATCGATTTATTGTCAGACAAGTAAAACATCTCAAGCTGATGATGAACAGATGGACACACAATCTGGTACGGAAATCGTTGTTCGTGAGTTCAACTTGGAAGAATATGATGATATGGATATATGGGGGAACATATTTCAAATAAATGATGTCGACGCTCCTCTCCATGAGATACACAGTGATCATCGAAATGATATCATGGAATCTATAAAGAAACAAGGATTTTTGTCAGGTAAAATGACATTAAGAGTGACCAACAATCCGAGCAAAAACAAAGGGGTGGAGAAGTTCGAACAGTTTAGCGATATGAACAATGGAAAAAGGCGCCTGAAGTCTGGATTTATGGTATACATGGTTGATGGGAGGCATCAACAATCCTGTTTGCGTGAAATGGCTGCTGACAGCAGCTCCCAGTACTGTTGGGCACGCAAGCGTTTCCGGGTCTGGGCATTACGCCGAAAATATGGTATTACTTTAATCGCTTGGGAAATAATTAATTACAGCACGACAAATAACCTAACATCTGAAATTGTGAGAACAGATTCTGGTTTTGTGGATACATTTAAATCCATCATCAACTACTCCGTTTGTTTCGAATAAAAATATAACGTTTCATTCCGCGGTGTGCGGATTTCAGATATCGTTACTGATCTGATAGGAGCTAATTTTCTTCGAGGTAAAAGTTGAACTCATTATGAACGTTGTTTTCGAGTGACCATGTTATTTATTAAAGATGCGTCAATAATTAGTATTATCAAGCCGTTCGCGGAAGGTGGTGGATCCTAGACGAAGGGTGCGTTAAGTTTGGCTCATTTTGATGAAGCAACATTAATGGCGGCTGAACTGGTTTACTTGCCGCATATGGTGTCATTGGGTAATGAGTACATCACCAATCTCAAAAGACCATCACCTTTCAATGCGTCATCGTTCTACAAAGCATGCGTCATCTTATTGGATGGTATCAGCGACATATTGCAAGACATCATTACTGATGTCATGTAGCTGGATGAATTCATACTTATGGATGTAGCAAACCGGAAGGGTGCCCACATGAAAATCGGGCGTCTGTTTACAACGCAGATGAAAATTTTCAGCCTTAATTCCAAGAATAAGAAGAAAGTAGTAACTACAGGGAATATAAAAGAGAACAGAATTAATCCCGCTTTGTGAAAAGTGCGGCTGCATTAAAACTTGGTGAAAAGTAAGTCTGGAATGACTTCAACGTCTGAAAAATTGGAGAAGGATGTTCATGTTCCAAAGACAACAGCAAGAATAAGGGCAAAAGCAAAAGCTCTTTCTAAATCTGGAAAAGTAATCATCTTAACAGACAATGAAGATGGCAATGAAAGAGATGATGGAAGTGTTGATGAAAGTGGAACAAGTGCTAGTGGTCAAGGATAACCGATATAGAAGAAGAGCAAGACAGAGAACAATGGCTCAAAGACGAAAAAACTGAAAACCGCAGGAAGAGAAACGAAAGAAACAGAAAGTGAAGAGGAACACCGTAACTTTAAAGATGATCTCCCTCAAGTACCACAGGTAGGTTATCTGACGCCTACATTTCAAGACAAAATCACGGAAGATGGTTTCATTGCCAACGCTAGACTCCCTCCGGGCTTTCGTGCTTCGTCTTGACGTGCTGCAATTGATGATGACGCAGAAAATGGTGATGTTATTCACAAACTGGCCTGTTTCTTGGTACCACTAAGCCATCATGCGGAAAACGTTTTCAGCAGTGAGGGGGCGTTGTTTCTTAGAGAAATGGCTTGGTTGTGGGAACATATCGTCATTTTACGGAGAGGTTCATAATAAAAAAGGACAATGAATATTGGAATAGTGCTTACGACGAAATGAACGATGGGTACGGGGAAGCATATTTCGGAAGGAGGGGAACATCGTTGTGGGCCAACGGCTACTGCATTATGCAAGGTATGACGGATCCATGCGCAGTTCAAAGCCACATATTGGAAAAAATGAGACTCTCAGACTCCTTGCTGAAAGATTCGCTTGAAGATCTGCATCAATTCGTGGAGGAGACCTTTCCAGGAAATGAACACCTTCGAAATGAAGCTAATCGCAACTTATGGAGTCCTATAGTTAATGTTTATGTTGAAAAAGATGACGAGAAGGACTTTGATGACGGTCCTGGCCGTTACTCTGCAACTCTGCAACTACTGAGTGGGCACATGGAAAATGATGAATCTCGTGTATGGTATGCGAGAATACGTGCTGCATTAGTTGTATGGCTTGACTGCCTAGAAACGTTTGTGGGATTAGATGGTAGCGGTTTATGTTCAGGTAATGCTCTAATTCCAGTAACTGGTGGACGTTACCTTCTGACAGGTAAGAATTGTCCTTCCCATGCTGGACACAACGATTTCTGGAGAAGTATCTTTGAAATCTTGGATTCTTTATAATGATCACTGGGAAGGACGGTTGTAGGCCTAATATATGAGCTTCCTCTCATAAATGTTTTACCTATAATGCAGAAAGTCGTTCTAGAGTGGCGAAAGCGTTCAAATTGGAACCACTTGAAATTTCTCCTTATTCAGTATTTGTTGGACATGGACATGTCTAACATGGAGTTGCACACTTCAATGGTAGTCATTTCTTGCGGTACCACATGTACGTTATACCAACAGACTACCAATCTGGTGATTCTATTGCCTTCGGTTATGACGCTAGTTTTAATTTGATAGAGAGTGGCAAAGAATCAGAAGTTGATGAGACAAATCAGGATGAGGCAGAGGACAACGCAGGCACACTGGCCAGAGGACGACGTTGGAAATTTGGAAGCAATATTGATGGTACTATTGAGACACCTGCATTACCTTGACATGACTCTTGATGACACCTAACCATATATCACATTTCAAAATAAATTCCTTTTTTAAAGAATTTGTAAACTGTTCTTTTCTAATTGCAGAAATTAGTCTGAATCAATCCGATTTAATCCCATTATTTGAATTGGTATTCACGTTTCTGCTCAAGAAGAACAGTTACTACCGAATGAGTCAGGATGTAGCCTACTTGAACTAATTACCATATACGGAACGACTCGATACCGAATCCCCTGGAATTGCTATTCAACAGCAAGTTTCTCCTAGTATCAAGTCGATACTTGGAGTCAGCCAAAAATTGGAAATGATGTTCCATTTTTCGCAGATATAAGTTATATCAGTCAAAAATTGTATCATACAGCTATGATATCTTGAATTTATATCAATGATAGAGTAGTACTGCTCATATTTGTGGCTGGCAGCCACAAATATGACGAGTGCTACTTTGGTTAAAAAATTTGGAAAAAAAATTAATATAAATTTTCATCCACATGCATCGACTGAAAATGTAAAAAATTACCGAGTACTTTTTTATTTAAAAAATTATTGCATAATTTTTTGCATTTTCAGTCCATCCATGTGAATGAAAATTTATTAATTTTTTCCCTGAATCTAGTACAGTACGTTTTTCTCACACGTTTGATAAAAGAAAAGTTTTCTCACTTTTTTTCCTGCATTTAGTACAGTACGTTTTTCTGACGCGTTTCTAAAAAGAAAATTTTTCTCACCATCCACATGGATGGACTGAAATGTAATGCAAAGCACTTCCAAAGGGGAGGTCGCGGGGTCCTGCACCAAGGTATTACGGTCCTTTCCGCAGTAGCATGTCGAGCAGACCACTCCACCGATGAGGTGGAGGGGTTGGATAAGTGTAGGTGGCTTCCAGCCAAATATCTACTGTCTTGAGGCAATCGTTCAACTGCAGGAGGTCGGCGGGTAGACGTGTGAGATGTTCGGACGAGTGTTTGTCTAATCATGGCGTACGCTTGTAAAGCGATGGAGATCAAAACGACTTGACCGAGTCGGTCTAATGGTGTCGTTTGTAAGGCGCCGTTAGAAGCGACGATCGTTGAGTCGGGTCGGGGATGACGCTTGTAAGGCGCAGTCGAGCGAATTTCGCATAGGAGAGGTTCAGTCTATCGTAGCCAAAACGGGTTCGTATGGAAACGAAACGCTAGTTGCGGGGATATATTGAGTCTCAAGGATGCTTGTCTTTTCTAAAGTAAAAGTGGTTTTGTCTCAAAAAGCCCACTTAAGTAAGCTTTGTCCGTCATGCGATGGTTAAGGTGTGCATACAACGTGCCAATAACAGTAAGGTACTGTACCATACTGTGTACAACTGTCGCCTGATACGCGGACAGTCGTCGAAATGGTCAAATTACGCCAAACATGAAAAGGTGACAGCGTGACATAACAACGTGACTGAAAGAGTGACAAAACGTGACGTGGTACGCTCCTTGGGAATTGAGATCAGGAACACTCGTGTCCACAACGATTTTGACGGCCAATTACACTACACAACCCCTCTTCAAGGGCCGAGCATCCTGTGCCAGCCACTCCACATTCACTTGTGGTCACGGAATTTTCCAATTCGGATCTCACCCAGCTGGTTAGCCATTCGTTTCTTCATCTTCCTCACCCACTTGGCGTCCGTTACTAACTGGAATTAATCCGTTTCTTGGTCTATGAATTTCGTCATGACTGACGGTGTTGCATCCTCTCTGTCTGATAAAGGACAAACGGAGTCGTCCGCATCAACAGAGTCAGTTAACTTATCATCCACCAAAGAAGCAACTTAGCCATCAACTCCGGCTGCTGCAAGTGGAGATAGTGCACCTTCGTTGTCCATCGCTGCCACTGACGCGATAACGCGGGAGGGTATGCCCCCAGTTTCTACTCGTGGGATGTCAGCTCGCGCTTCTGCTGCTACGGCGGTAGCAGTACCACCTATCCCTGTTCCGGTTGTTGAACCAGATCATACTAAAAATGATACGAGAAAACAAACCAGCATTTTAGTTGCTGCAAATAAGACTTACCCAGCGCCAATCGCGTATGATAACACTGGTCTATTTGAAAATTCCATGCTGTACGGGGTTGCGCCCTGGTTCGGAAAGGCCGCTGTTTTAGACAGTTCGACAATTCCATGCTATTCGCATAACGGTTTTCGTCCGGCGGAATCCTGTTAACTGCAATTTAACTGCAATGGGCACCGAATCCTGGCGAGGCCAGTTTTGCTGTTATGATAACGATCTTCGTATTGGTAGTGATCGAGCCATTTCGGGGGTTCGTTCGGATTTCGCCAAAGCTGCGTATGCCGGTTTGAACTGTTTTTGACTTTCATCCCACTTCCGGATACTATCTGTGCAGATAAATTCTTATAACGTACCCAGGGGAGATCTATTGCGTCAATAATATTGGCGGTGACACAACTGAAATGTTGGGAGGTTGGAGAGGAAACTAGTGTTTTCAAATGAGGCGAAGGTATTTACGAAACCGACCATCAAGGCCTAGTTCTGGTACTTGCGCAAACATTCGACTTACTAGCGGGTCCAGGTGAGAGACGAGCGTCGATTTAGTTCGACGTATAGTTTACTTGAGCCCTATCAGTGCGTTACGCATCATCATCTTCGCCCCTACTCGCGTAGCGAAGGTTGGGTCGAGCGTACTAAAAATTGAAGTCAGGTCGAAGTCCCCAGGGGTTGTCTTGTGGAGCTTCCTCCTTGTTTCCTTACGTTTTATCCAAGATGCACAATGACCTTAAAAGATGTTGGTGGGTTGTAGTATACACCGAGATTATGGCGAAGACAGCGGCCTTCCCGATTTTGGAAGTGTATGAAAAATACCGTATTTGGGCCGTTTCTACTCACAAGATTGAGTTTAGTCGTGAATTAAAGATGGTACCGATTCTTGGTACACGGGAAAACGTTGACGAGTGTTTGAGTCTCTTACGTGTGGTCGAGCACACAGAGTTTGGTAAACTTCCGTCCACGTGTCGTACATATGAAGAAAAGAAGGAAGATTAATCAGGCGGACGGATTGGGACTGATGCGGACTGCGTGTATTACGATCCATACGCTCGTCAAATAATCGGCAAGGTGGATGCGACAAGAAGTTTTTCTCGTGAGCGTGCGCCGATTCCCGAAAGTCACCCTGTCGGTTTCAATTTTGATGCGGTTCCCAGTGGGTCGGTTGGTGCGTCTACTGGTGGCAACCAGAGTATGGGTGATGATGATGACGATCGCAGCCAAGCTGGTGGCGCGGCCGGTCGGGAGCATGATGACGCCGCGATGGACGATGTTGAACAATCCGTGTACACATACGGTGGGAAACCCGGAACGCGTGATTATGTCCCGCGAGTAGTCGTGCCTGCATATGACGCAGTTGGTTTGTTTGTCCCCGCTAGGGTTTGATCGTTAGCTGGTGCGGTGACTGGATCAGTCGGTGCGGATGTGGTTCGGCAATTTCTCCGTGAGGTCGGAGTGGATGATCTCTACCTTACCGGAAGTTGGGTTGAATTTCGTGGGTGCATCCGCGGTGGTATCTATTGGGTCCTATGACCGGTTCGTTATCTGTGCGCGATGATATGTCACGTAAGCTACTTAGCTCCCTCCATTGTGTGGTATTGATTGGTTTTGTTGTTGTTGAGTCGTTGCCAGATACTTGTCTGTTATTGATTTTACTGTCGCCTTTGAGGCGTGATGTACGTCCTATTGCGTTTGTGATTTGTAGTGCGTTCGCGACTAAAGTCGGGTCTTAAGCGTAGGTGGTCAATGTTGAATTGCGTAGTTGAGTCTTGAAGTCCAGAGTACCAGTCTACCTGTATATTCTGTAAGTTGTTTAAGCGTACAAACGCCAGATTTCCTCTTTTTGTGAGGTATGATATGTCGGCCACGAGGTTCTTTGTGTGTTCCATGTCCTGTGCCGGTTATATCGTTCGGCCTTACCGGATGGTTTGCCGTTATTGTATTTGCTGCTGACACTTTCGAAGCGGGTTTTTTTCTTTTGTTTTGCCGGCTCGGGACAAGCCCGAGAATCGAGAAAACTACGCAAGTTGGTAAGGAGGGATGAGTCCAGCTCCACTTGGGGATGGGGTTGGTTTGTGACAACCTCAAGTGGATTTGAGTTATGCTGTGCTGTTGTTGAACGGTTGGTGTATTACTGTGGGTCTATTTCCGGAGAGGGTTCCATCAGTTTGTACGTGCAGTTGCATGGGAGAGAAAATCGACGTGTTAGTCGTTGAATTGGTGAGTTCTATGACTATTTGTATCGGTGGTGTTGGTCTAGCTGGTATGATGTGGCTGTTGTTAGACTAGTTTGAGATATATGGATTCTGTCGCGCCGATGGGGAGGGTATGTTATTTATTTTTCCTATGGTGGGGTTGGCATGTTGAATGATCTTCGTGTGGAGGTTGATTTCTTTCCGCCTTACTGTTGATTAGATGTGGTGAATCATCGAACTGTAAACCGAAAGGCGTTTAGGGTATCAACACACAAACGTGTGGGTAGGTGAGCCAATTAAAAATCAGTATCAATATTTTACATAAAATCGATGCACGGTTCAATTATTGAATTTTCATTGAAACCTTTGATGGTTTTTTGATGGTTTGTGATGTAGTGGCACGTACAGCTGGCTTGAAGTATTGACCCGTACAGTTTATTGCTTTCGCGTCATTTGATGATGTCGGTGTCTTTGGTGATCTATTTTGAGGCTGCTGCTAAGCGTTTCGATGAGTGGTCTCCTTGTGTCAGTGGGTTTTAGTTTCCGCGGCCCAAACGCATGTTTCCGCGTTTGGTTAATGTTCCTGACCGCCGAGTTGTCTTTTGTGATCCTTACTTAAGCCGATCTCACCCAGCCATCCAGCTGTTGATATCGTTCAACAACTCAAGCCACTTTCGTCTACAATAGCTTGCTACTTTATTTCTCGAGAGGTGTTCTATTGGATCCCAAGTGTTATCCTTGGCTACCTACCCGTCCCAGCGAATACGGTGTAGTGTCTGTCCAAACTTTGCGTGGTTTTGTTCTTCATCATCATTCGTCCCGTGATCAAATATCTTATCAATTACGTATTGCTGGTTCTCAACTTCATCTGTCACTGGTCTTAGTCCGCATCGTTCTTCAAGGTTTCCCTTGTTGTATGTTCTTCATCAGTTAATTGTCATTCGTACTCTACTTTGTTCGAGTTATTAAAATCATCTATAGCAGTTCCTGCGGGTTGGTTCTCAACTTCATCTGTCACTTGATCTTCATCCGCTGGTGTGTCGGTGTTCATTGCTCCATCTTCTACCGGGAAGGTGTTTTGTACCAACTCCCCGTCCATCAATGGCCGTACAGTATTCTGGATCTCTTCGAGAGCTCGTGGTTCTGGTTCTCAAACTACTCCCGGCTGCAAGACTCTTTCAACAAACCTGTGGGGTCGTTAAATTACTACTATATTTCCAAGTGTCCTGCTCACCTTGTATGGTCCTTCTGCGACTGTGTCCAATTTGAGCCGGTGTTACCGTTCGTCCCGCCTTTCAACGTGGAGGCATACCCAATCTTCTTGTATGATTTCCTATGTCTACCACCTCAGCCTGATGTCGTAATTTATTTTATAACGGGCTTGTACCTGGTTCAGTTTTCCTTTCGATTTTCGAAGGGCTTTCTCCAACCATGATTTCCATGTGTCCCTGGCATATTTTGGAGTTGTCGAGCTTGCTGTCTGTGCTTTTAACTTCAACGCGGGTGGCGGTCGAGATAAAACAAGTTCAAATGGTGCCAACGCTGTTGATCTATGCGGTTGACAGTTTTACGCGTATGTTGGCGCACCGGTATACAGATCACAATCCTTGGGATTATCACCCAAGTAACTTCGTATCTCGGACATAATTGTCCCGTTGTATCTTTCGACTTGCCCGTTCGTCTTGTCATGGTACATAGTGGTAAAGGCGTTATGTATGTTCAGTATTTTGCAAATGTCCTGAAAGAACTTGGCGGTGAAGCATCCTCCGTTGTCGGAGATGAGTTTCTTCGGTGCTCCATAGTTGGAGACCCATTAGTTTACGAAGTCCTTGTCAACTTAGAATGCTGATATCCCCTTCATCGGTACGGTATAGGTTAGCTTTGTAAAACGGTCTCATATCACCAAGATGTATTGGTTCCCCGCGTGTAGTCTTGATCAGTTCGCCCAAAACGTCGATGGAGACTGATTAGTGGGGTGCTGTTGCCAGAAACAATGGGAGTTCCGTTGTTTCTATACGCAATTTAATGCGGTTGCGGGTACAAGTTGAGCATCTCCGCGCTGTAGTGTATCAGTAGACTGCCCATGCGGGCCACTACATGTGGCGTTGTATGGATTGATACAGCTTTCTTCCTACCTAGTGGCCGCCAAGCCTGATGAAACGATGGATATGCAGAACCCTTTCTTTCAGCGCATCAGTAATGACTATCTGAGGTCCAATTTCAGCTTTCCGGAGGATTAGTCCGTTGTCATTGGAGCCGAAGGCGAGCACCATCCCCTCTTCAAGTTTTTGACGTATGTGACAACAAAAGAGGTCGGATTGTAGTGCGACGAGTAGTTTCTCGGTTGAGATTTGTTGGGATAACGGGTAGCTCTTTTTTGGGCCCGGTAATGTTGCGAACGATGTGTCAGCAGATGATTCGTCCAAGTTGGTGGAAGTTTTGTGGTCTTCGACTGTTGTGGTGTCCATCTGAACGTTGTCTCTTGACAGGAAAATATGCTCCTGGGTTGTGTACATTTCGTCCAATGCGAATGTTGGAAGCTCTTATTCGTCGTCCGCGACGGTCTCCGAGGACTTTTTCAGTCGCGAAAAAGTGAAGGCTTTTCTGTTGGTCCGGCCAGTCTTTTACTGTATGTGAAAGTCGAATTCCGCTAGTCGTAAGCGCCAGCGCATAAGGCTGCCTGATGGATCAGTGATAGTAAGTACCCAGCCCAGCGCTCCATGGTCTGTGTACACAACGAATTTCTCGTAGAAAACGTAAGAAAGGAGTATCTTTAGGGCCCATACGACAGCGAGGCATTCTAGTTCGGTTGCAGAGTGTCCCTTTTTGGTTAGATTTAAGAGAATGAGGCCAGTACTCGATAGGTTTTCGTTCCCCATCTGTATGGGTTTTAAATAGTGCTCAACTAACTTGGTAGTTTCTAGTGTCCGTGAGAACCGAATATGGTAGGTTGAGTTGTGGTAACTCCAGTATTGGCGGTGTGCAGACGGCCTCTATGAGGGAGTTAAATTATTGCAGGTGATTCTCGTTCAGGTTGAACTAGTCTGGGTTGTTCTTCTTCACCAGCTCGTTAAGTTTTGATGCGTTGTTAGTGAAGCTTGGTAAAAACCGTCTGTAGACTTTTCAAAGTCCTTAGAAAGAGCGTTATTCCGTCTTAGACGTTGGTGGTTTAGCTTCCGGAGTGACTCCGTGTTTATTCGATCTATTTACAGTTCTCCTGGATTGATAACATGTCCCAGGTACTCGACAGCACTAGTGAAGAAGTGGCATTTCTTAATCTTTAAGGTAATTCCGGCTTCCGTGACGCAAGTAAGAATTTAATGAACAAGTTCGATGTGGTAGTCGATCTTCTTGGAGTAGATAATTACGTCGTCCAAGTAGATGAGACAAGTTTTCCATTTAATCTTGGTAAGGATGAGGTCCAACGCGCGTTGATACGTCGCGGGGGCATTTGTAAGACCGAATAGCATTCAGTTGTATTGGTATGTTCCCGCATGGGATATAAATGCGGTTTTATGCTTGTCCTCTGGTCTTATTGGGACCTGCCAGTAACCAGAGCAGGCGTCCAAGGTTGTGAATATCTTGGCATCATCAAGTGAGTCGATAAACTCATCCATACGAGGAAATGCGTAGCTATCCTTCATGGAAGCTTGGTTTAGCTTCCTGTAGTCTATGAAGAATCTCAACTTACCGTCATTCTTGGCTGCGAGTAATATTGGTGCAGCCCACTCGCAGTAAGCTGGTTCGATGACACCGGCCAGGAGCTGCTCCGTAACCTCTAATTGTTCGAGATATCTTGTCTGGATGATCGCAAGTACGGCAGTGGTTTGGACGGTCTGGTGTCTGGTATGAGGTCAATTGCGTGCTGCGTGACTTTGATGTTCCTAAACTCTTTGAGCCACATTGGCTCGTGTTTCTTCAACATGGGTCGTATATCATGGTAGTGTTCCTAGGGTACTCCGAGCGGTATGTATTTCGCCTTTGTCAGCGTTTCGTCTTGTTTCATATGCGGCTTTTGAAGGTCTGAGAGATGTTTTTTTGATCAACGCCGTATCTCTGGCGGATTGCTGAAGGTTCCGAAACATGGAAGTTAGTTGTTTGGATGATCCTGACTCGGGTACAAGGCCCAAAATTTGTTTGGGCGAAATATTCGACTTGACTAGAGAGGTTGGGTGCGGGATTGCGTTGGCAATGTGTGGATTTAGAAGAAGGGTCTTTCGATTTTCTCCAAACTTGGCGACTAATATACAAGATGATTTACCATCAGTTACAGAATTTATTACTGCGCCTGTAAAACATCAGTGATTGTCATACAGGCGTGGCGTTGGTTTGGAGAGGACTAGTCCTTGCAGTGCTGTCTTGACTGGTATCCAGGTTTGTGTGTTCGGTTCTATAACCATCTGTTCTGCCACATATATTTTTGTTGAAGTCCTCCCCTTTGCGGGTATGTATTCCTGCTCTTCGAGCAGCGGTGGAGCTTCCAAAAATCTCTTGTTTGGTTTTCTAACTTTGGGTACTGTCGTCCCAGCTTTAAGTTCAACTAAACGGCTGAATGGGCGGATCTCTTCGACATGCCTGTCGCAGAAATCGCGACTGAGGATGAAGGATGTTGCGAGTCAGTTAGCCACGTAAACTGTCATTATTTCCGACTGGGAGACCAGTTGCGCTGCCAGCGGTATCATCCTTGCCATGGTGATGGGTCTATTGTTTGCGTATGGTATGTCTGTTGACGCGTTGAGGGGCTTGATGAATTTCTCCGACCTATACGGTAAGTAGGAGCTTCGGATAAAACTGGATCCGACACCGTTATCCAGGACTGCAGCGAACTGTTTCGTCGAACGTAAGGAGAATCCAGGGTTGGCGTAGACTTGATAATTACGTCGAGATAGTACGAATACAGCACC
>JAULBU010025988.1:0-17763 GCA_032358235.1 Odonthalia washingtoniensis
AAACTTCATAACACAACATACAACTCATTAAAATATTCTAAATTAGATAAAAATAGTCTTAAATTACAAGTATATTCTGATGCATCATTTGCATCTAATTACGATACATCTTCACAGATTGGATATATTATACTTTTATCAGACAAATATATAATATATGCCAGCCACTCTATTGGGCTTCATATAAATCAAAACGTATAAGTCGATCTGTATTATGTAGTGAGACAATGGCATTTGCTGATGCATTCGATATGAGTTACTCCATTAAATTTTGATCTAGAATCTATCACAAAATTGAAAATACCTATAGCTATGATCACCGATAGTTTATCGTTGTTTGATATTGTGACTAAGGCGACCAGTACGACCGAGAAGCGATTGATGATTGATTCAAAAACGATTAAACAATGATATTATAACTTCGAGATTGATACAATTGCCTTTGTTTACTATGCAAATAATTTAGCAGATGCGTTAACGAAAATCAAGAATGAAAATATTTTAGACCGCGTATTATCAAGTTCTATATTAGACCATCCAATTGAACAATGGGTAATCAGAACTAATACCGAGGACGGTGCTTCGGACAGAAAGAAGAAGAGGGAATGTTAATATGTATTTGCACAAAACGTAATTTCTACGCTACACAATTTACACGTTTACAAATTCCGTTAAGATATTTTCTACTGTAAGTAATTTGTTTACTACTTTTATGTTTATGAGGGGATTCTATGTTTTTGGTTGATATTTCTATTTTATGATCTTTTGAAATGTTTTACTCATAATAAAATTATGTTTTACTATTTATTTACCGATATAAAATACGGCCTCAAAAATCCATCTCTTGGATTTTCCTGGTATCGATTATTGATTTTACAGAATTCAGTTTAGCGACACTACTATCTCACATGTGGTGTGTCGATTCTCAGAACGCCACCTGGTGGCATACATACAACAACCAACCGTCATCAGGCTTACATCTCCTATTAACTCATATGATCACCGACCGGCAACCCGGAGAACATACCACCTCCAGCACGGAGTCATCCCCACACTAACGACGACGACAATCCACTGCTATTTTAACAACTGTTACACACCATACACGACCTCATCATCTCTTTCGCCACCTCTTAAACGAAACATCCACCAAGAAAAATGGCCCACGTCAGACGTCCCCATCCTGTCCCTCATATGAAACATTGGTTATTTTTTACCCTCCCGTGCATATGCTCGTTGAACGAATACCACAGAATTCCATATCTGATACAGCGCCTACAACTTCCGTTTCCAAATAACCCCACCAGATCACAGAAACATTCTTCCATTAAACATAATTGTCCACTCGAACTTCTCGACTCTCTTTGACTCTACTCTACAACCATCAGAGTAAGGCTTCCTCTTCACAATCTTAAAATATCCCATGTTGCGCAGGAACTCAACATTCACTGCATCAGTGGTCAGCCCTCCATTCCTATCACACATAGCGATAGTCAAACTCCAAACCCGTCCACATTTTGACTCCAATCCTTTACCTTTACCAATCACCAACACCATGTGCGCTGAACAAAATAATAAAACTAAATGTGGGAAACACCCCGTCGCAACAAAACCCAACATGAACCATACACCCCATCGGAAGGTAGTGGCGATTAGCGCTTCTAAAATAAACAATACCATACCTTTACGTCAACAAATCGAAACCTACCTCCTTGCCCCACACGATATCCAAGTCTTACAAATACAATATCAAATACTGCGCAGGAATCCATGTTAAAAGGAACAGACGGAACTTGATTCCCTTATACCACACCAACCATCCCATTTTAATAGGTGACTTCCATCTCTCAAACTGATCCATTAGTATTTATATACCTTAAAGTTAATAATCCAACACCACACAATCAAAATTCTAAAACCAAACAAAATTGCCACTGGTAGGAAGGCAATAACAAAACCATATTTTTCAAATATTCTCAAAGAGATATACAACTCCACATACTCTATAATCAAGTGGTTCAATACAACCTACCGCAGTGATATCCGCTTAACTCATCCCAATCACCTGTGATATTCCCCTCTTCAACATTTACATCAAGCAGAAGCTGACTTATGACATCAGAGTCGGTATGAGATCCATTCGCGTCAACAGCAGCATATTGCACGAACCCACAACTGCGTTTTAGACTATAAATAACAGATAGCTGACCATTCTGGCGGACATAAACGGAATACTCCGACTCTTCCCTCACTACATCATCTTTATCCCACGCACCAACACCGGTAACCTTATTACGATCATCATCATCATCACGGTTATCACCTGTATAAACACTAACACAACCATATGGGGCGGTATTGAAATTAAACCCAAGGGGGTTCCCTCGATAATTGGATCTCTCTCTATCCCTCTCTTTCGGTTAAACTCTTTATCCTCACCAATCACCCGGCTCGCGAAGTGGTCGTAATACAACGAATTAGCTAAAGTACTAAATGACCTGGATAATTGTACTCACACTTCTCTCCTCTAGAGCGACAGGTTGCATACAATTGATTAAAATTGGTAAGTTCAACTACTTCTAACATTCCTATCAGAATAGATAATTCTTCAAATAGACTTTTTATTTATGTCAACTAAGAAAGGGCGAATTGTTCGGCGTTCAATATAAAACTTACAATAAAACTACTTATAGGGGAATTAGGTGAGGGTAATATGAGGAATTAGTAAAGCGATCGGTGAAGAATAAATTTTGATGCAATTTCGAGCACCTAGAATATTGACAGATGCCAATTTTCTGACTCTATCTGACCAGAACCGACTCTATTATGTTTTAACTTCGTTCTCGAGAATTTTCTGGGTTTACTTATACAACTACAATTCATACAAAATTTGACGCCACAAACTGCATCTAAAAAACTGTTTTCTCAACCACGTATTACCACCGATAGATCATTTACCATCCTGCCTACGCTTATCGCTCTGAGATATTATTGCCAATCCATTGATATCCAGCTTAATTCAAAGGATTTTCTCGTTTTACTATGGGCTCATAGATTCCGAAATGGAAGAGTGAAATTTTGTAAAGCGTCGCTAGTTTTTTTCTGAACTTCGTTTCTAAATTCTTGCAGGTGTTGGCTCATATTAGATGTACGAATTGGCAAAGTGTTTGAGAATATAGTATTTATTATTTAAGGCGACTTTATTCTGGTAATAAGGGCAACGTAGCTAAATAGTCACAGCCTCGCCAACCAAACAACCAGTAAACGTGTCCTTACAGTTCGTTGGCCAATCACCGGCCAGTATTATTACAGATGTGATTGGGATACAAAGACATTAAATTTTACCATTCTTTCGCGCGAAAATATGTTCAAACGACTAGAAAATTTGACATTTCTCACGACCTAACACCCCCAACTTGCTGATCCTACGCTACGCCAATATATTAAGGAAAATTTTAAATTACCTTGACAAAGACAGCCCATTTAGTATCCACTTTTTGCTTTTGAATTGCACCTTCGACGACGAACTCAACCAACTGCACATACCTCCCGTCCTTTCATAGATTTAATCATCACGAAATTTAATCGCAACGGCAGCAGATGATGCACAGCATGAACAACAACAACGCTTTTGGACCAAATCATGCAGGAGATAGAGAAAATCAACAGCAGGAGCAACATCGGGATCGACTTCCAAGTTTTCTATTTTCTGGTTCAAACAACGCATCTATTCCACAATCGCCACTACCATCCAATTACAACCAAAATACTTATGTTCGGCCTCCTAATACCGCTTCAGCTGTAACGACACCAGCAGATTCTGATTCATTTGACGACACACGTGGTCCCAATTTATGGCCATTCCCGAACCAGAATCAACATCAACAACCACGTCGCTATGGAAATAATCTTAACACAGCATCCAACGCAAGACCAATGCCAACAAGTATTGCATTTAACGATCGTCTTCGTACAGACAGACCTGATGTTGTTAATACAATGGATAGCAACAACAATAATAATAGTATGAATGTTACTTCACCAACGGAAACAAGAACCCCTTCTCGTTTACCACCCAGTAAATCTTTATTAGATTCTGGACCTCCTTCAGTTATGCAATTACATCCACCTTCTACACCAGGTTCATTTGCACGTCCAACACATTCATCTTATAATCAAACGCTATCATCTCAAACACCACGTTTTCCATCAACACCGTCAATGACACCTGGTACATTAATGCCATCGACACCTCTCGATCCCAATTCATCGTCTGCATCACCTGGCGTCGTAAATCAAAACACTAGATGGATTACAATATTCGGTTTTGGTGGGGCTGATATGGAATCACAAGCAATACGTGAATTTCGTCGTCATGGAGATATTGTAAGAACAGTTGCTGGAAAAGGTAATTGGGTACATGTATTATATAGAACACCTTTACAAGCACAAGTTGCATTATATAGATCTTGGCGTATATTAGCAGGAACTGATGTTATGATAGGTGCTGTTCCTTGTACTGAACCTGACCTTGCCAAAGACGAAGATGAAGCTGTTGAACGTGGATTTTTAGTAGCTTCCCCAGCTACTCATTTACATCACATGCCTACTTCTCCTGGAAGACATTTTGATAGTTCTCCACAGTCTGCTGCAAGAATGAGAAGTCCTGCTGGTACTGGATTAAGAGCACCGTCGGATGTACTGAGAACAGGTAATGTTGGAGGCAATAGAAGTGGTGGGGTAGTCACAGAAGCGACGCAGACAATTGTACAAACTCCGCAGAAACAGACGGGGATATTAGAATACTTTACGGGCTTCTACAAATAATTTATTTTTAACAGTGCTTGCTACAAAATAAAATAGACCAGACCCCGAGATGTACCAAAAACAGTTTTGAAATTTAGCCTTTGATCTGGTCGTGTTTATATTTGGCATAGGCTGTATTTAATGTTAGCATTAAAATTAACACTGAAGAAGATGATTTATCCGAGACATTTAGGGTTGTTCCGTGTGTGCTTGATTTAGATGATGCGTATGACTAACAACCCTACGAGACATATTTCGATTTTTACTTTTCTTTGGTAGCCTCACATTTCTCTTAGATTTTTTTGATTTCCATTACCACCATTCATCTTTTAACATCCCAGCATCATTTTATACAGCCATCTCCATTATTTGAATCTCCTCAATTTTTCTTCAGTGTGCATCCCTGAACTCTGCTCGGTCTTTTCCATTTTCATCTAAACCGATCTTTTTCTTCACCCTTATCTCTTTCTCTTACACCCTATACTCTGAAACTACCACTACTACTACTATACTATCACTACTACCATCACTACCACAAAATGATTGGAACTGAACCTGAGGATATTTCCATTGAGACGGTGGCGAAGCGAGCTCGTGCTGCCTCCCGCGCCATGCTATCCCTGTCAACAGAAGACAAGAATGAAGCTCTTCAAGCTGTACATGATCAACTGCAAAATGCGAAGAATGAGATCCTAGAAGCTAACATGAAGGATAAAACGGCTGCAAAAGAAAGTTTATCTAAAGGAGATATATCAGCAACATTAGTGAAGCGACTTGAATTAGGTGGTAAAAAATTTGATGGCCTTTTAACTGGTATACAATCCGTTCGTGAATTATCAGATCCAGTAAATCATTGTACATTATCACGTGAAATTGATGAAGGATTACAATTATTTCGAGTTGCATGTCCTATTGGAGTAATTGCTGTTATTTTTGAAGCACGTCCTGAAGCAGCTGTTCAAATAGCATCATTAGCTATCAAATCTGCAAATGCTGTTATTTTAAAAGGTGGTAAAGAAGCTGAACATTCAAATCAAGTTCTAGTTAAACATATTAGACAAGCTTTAAAAGAATGTAATAATGGATTTCCTGCTGATGCTGTTCAATTAGTAAGTACTAGAGATCAAGTTAGAGAATTATTAAATCAAGCTAAAAATATCGATTTAATTATTCCAAGAGGAAGTAATCAATTAGTTAAATATATTACTGAAAATACTAGAATTCCTGTTATGGGTCATGCTGATGGAATATGTACTGTTTATGTTGATGAAGATGCAGATAATAAAAAAGCTGCTGATATTGTTACTGATTCAAAAGCTCAATATCCTGCTGTTTGTAATGCTACTGAAACACTTTTAATTCATGAAAATGCTGTTTCAAAAGGTATGTTAAAAACCATTGCTACTTCACTTATTAATGCAGGGGTTGAAATTAGATGTGATGAAAGATCATATAATGATTTAAAAATTGATTTTGATGTTGTCAAAAAAGCAAATAATGAAGAAGATTATGATACAGAATTTTTGGAATTAATTATAGCTGTGAAGGTTGTAGATTCTATAGAAGAAGCTATTGAACATATTAATCAACATGGAAGTGGACATACAGATGGTATTGTTACAGAGAATATGAATGCCGCTAAAAGATTTTTATCTATGGTTGATTCTGCTGGTGTTTATCATAACGCTTCTACTAGGTTTGCTGATGGTTTCAGACTTGGATTTGGTGCTGAAGTAGGAGTGAGTACGCATCGTACTCATGCTAGAGGTCCTGTTGGACTTGAGGGATTGATGATTTACAAGTATAAGATGATGGGCCATGGTCATATCGTCGCGCCTTATGCAGATGGTGAGAAGAGTTTCACTCACAAAGACACGCCTGGCATCCTTCCTACTATCTAGTTGTTTCCTTTTTTTCCCCATCTAGAAACGTGCTTGTGTATGCGTATTTTTTTTGTTTGTGCTTACAATGACTTTAGTGTGTCAATACCATAACAGTATTCTAATGCGATGAATGAAGCAATTGCCCTACCAATATCATTCAATATCATTCAATATCATTCAAAAGAATACGATGTTCGTGCCAACTAAAGTTTGATGCCACTATAGCTAGCATCAGTTTTAGCGCATCACAAGAATTTGACCGAAATCATGAATAAATCCAGAAAAATGTTTTATTTTAATAAAAATGTTCAAGTGAAATAACAGTTTAACAATAAACATTGTTGTTTCAATTGCTCTTCCTTCTTCCTTATTTTTTGTCGTTCTCTATGTTGTTGAAACTACGTCAGAACCAAAAGTGTCTATGCCATCACTTCACTATACCAGAAAAAGAAAAACTTTTAAAAAAGAAAGAATGTAGTTAAAAGTTGGGAAAACAAACAAAGGTGGATTCCTTACAGAGAGAAAAAAAGGAAATTAAGATGTGTCAGCATTTGTCAATTTCACTTGCAAGCGTCGAGGTAGTCAAATATTTTAAAGTGGTTGAAGTCGTCGATTTTTTTCTAATTCCCTTGCCAACTTTAAAATTCATTGTCAATCCTCTTTCTGTTTTAGTACGACTATGATGATGATGACATAGACTCCATAAACTTTGTTTCACTCCTCGTCCTCCTTCATTTACATCATGCTTACAACGACACCCCTTTGATCGACGACCATTTGCTAATGGTGGTCGACAATGATGTGATATGAGTTTTGGAATTTCAGAAGAATCTTGAATGATTGGACTTTCATCTTCGAAAGGAAGAATAGTTTTTGTTCTCAATGACAAATTTCCAACCCATGGAAGTAAAGATTGAAGTGCTTCAGTCGTGGTCAATGATACTTGCATGCCATGTTGATGATTCGAAGTCATGGTCTTTGTTTGTCCTGTTTGAATTCCTTGGTTGATACTGACTGTAGAAAATTGTGTAGTGGTCATTCTTGTTATGATGAAAGTGAAACAAGTTGAGTAAGAGGAAAGATGAGAAGAAGAAGAGAGATTGTTGGATGATAAATAGCAATCTCAGAACAGACCGGGAGGTGTTACATACTTGTCTGTAATGTAAGAACATGCAACATACTCAGTTAATAATATGTGAAACTGGGTAATGTAATACCGTCATGGGAAATGTTAAAAATGTCGGTAACAACAGGTTATATCTCCTGTTCCTAACAAACAAACTCGCATCATCATCATCATTGGTTGTTTCTTATCAATTGTGCCTGACATCCCGAAAGAACTTAATTTTCGAAATATTTATCAAGGTATAAAGAAAGTGACCAATGAATTTCCAGGAACCCGAAAACTCGCTGTACAAAAGCTTACAGTTAGGGTTATACTTACACCACTATTCTTCGTCTTGTTTGTTTTATTTCTCAAAGTGGATTTCCGTTGTCAAATTTTCGGCGCGCAACTCTTTGCTTGATCCATCACCAACTGTCTCCTACTGATCTATTTCTTCATTGTTAAATCTTGTTCAAAATTCGAAATAACGACTATGGTAAGTTCAATGAAGTTTTTGATGATATCAAAACGACCTAAAAAGAAGCTGTAATCAAGCTATGACGTAACTAACTTGCATATTTCATTTTATGGTTCTATATCTTCTTCGTCAATGATAGACATCGCTTTCTTCCATTGTTAATCCGAAACCGTTTTTGGCTTCTTTGGTTGGCAAACCCGTCATCGTCAAGTTGAAATGGGGTATGGAGTATAGAGGTATGTGTTTATTCTTTCATTTTCATCAATAATATTCTTGACTATTTTATAGTTTAATTTTATATACTAATTGTGTGGCATTTGTGTTATAGGATACCTTGCATCTGTTGATAACTATATGAATTTACAATTGAAAAATTCTGAAGAGTGGGTCGATGGTGCTCTTGCCGGTCCACTTGGTGAAATTCTCATCCGCTGTAATAACGTTCTTTACATACGTCCTGGTCGTGCCGCTTCTGAATCCCAACCTGAAACATCTCAACCTTTGGAATCAGACAAGATGCAAACATAAGTAGAATATACAGTTATATTTGTGAATGAATTCTGTAATATTTAATTTTTATAGAGGAGGGAGAGCAGTAGGGTGGGGGAAGAAGAAGATAACAAAGCTCACAACTTTCGATAGAATCTTTTTTTCAGGAAAGAAACACACTTACAAATTTCTGATGCAACATCAGAATGCTCTTGATGATGATAAGAAAGAGGGGTATATAATTAAAGAAAACAATTCAAAGCCATCATAACAAGGGTCAGAATGGAAATTAAACAGCTTCTGCGAGGGCGGCCTTTGCAGCCTTGTAACTATCAACAATTTCCAAGAATGATGGCTTAAGACTAGCACCACCTACAAGAAAACCATCAACATTAGGTTTTTTGGCAAGTTCTTCACAGTTTGCAGGTGATACACTTCCACCATATAATATTCTAGTAGAATCTGCAACATCTTGTGAGACATTTTTAGATAACCAATTTCTGACAGATAAATGTACTTCTTCTGCTTGATCAGGTGTTGCAACTTTACCTGTACCTATAGCCCAAACAGGTTCATAAGCTATAACAACTTTTGACCAATCATCAATAGTATCTGCTAAAGCTTTTAATTGACGTTGGCATACATTAAATGTATTACCTGCTTCACGTTCGTCTAATAATTCACCTATACAAAAAATAACTTTTAAATCTGTTTCTGCTAATGCATATTTTGCTTTAATTGCAATATCTAGATCTTTTTCTTTTAATTGCGGTAAATGACGTCTTTCAGAATGTCCTAAAAGTACCCATTTTGCTCCGACATCTGATATCATTTTGGCATCTGTTTCACCTGTAAATGCACCACCTGAAGATATCCAACTGTTTTGAGCACATATTTGATAGTCATTACGAAGTGAAGAAGTTGTTGATTCTAAATATACTGTTGGTGGCGATACAACAACTTCAATTGACGATGGATCTAATGGTGGTCCGTCATTTAATGCTTTGACTAACTCTGCAATTGATGATTTCGTTAAATTGCATTTCCAGTTACCACCTACTAAGAATTTGCGATTAGGTGACATCATTGTGATTGTTGAACGGCATCGTGAAGAAGTATTCGAGGATGTACTTGTTGAAAGAGTGCGCGTTGAACGTTGGGTAGTAGCATTAGGACTGGCACATATATGAGATAGGCTTGAAGTTAAAATAGTGGGGGAAGATGGAATGAATGCCATGATATATTATAATTGATATTGATTAATGAGATTCAAATAGTAATAATAGTAACGATAGTAATGACTGGTCGGTCGGCTACAAAGACAGAAGACAGGCAGCTCCCGGAGTGAGACTGGTGAGGAATCACAATTCTTCACTAGTTGGAAAGTGACTAACTGAAGAGGGAGATCAAACAAAATTAATTGCCAAGTAATGACCAGGGAGTTTTGCAATTGGTTTGGTACACCAGGAGTGAGTGGTTGACCTTGAATTTCAAAAAAATTATCAATCCGTTGTGGATATCAACCCCTCTACCTCTGATATCTCTGAGGCACGTTCTATCAACCAATAATAACATTACATCTGTCAGTATTTAAATTTAAAATTTAAAAAATTAAACTTTTCACTATTTCAACTACGCATTTTAGTTTCAAAATTTTATTCCTACCGAACAAAAGGACCACCCCCGAAATTGTGGTAATCGCAACAGTGGTCCTTACAAATATGCTTTCATAAAATAAATGAAAACAATGTATGACACGTAATACGCCATGACGAGCACAATAACAGGAGATTTACATGACATTCTGTGTGTACGCCTGCCAAATTTCAAAGATTACTGTATGTTAGTTGCAATCGATGTGGTTGCCGACAAAACAACGTAGAAAATCGATTTTATAAAAAGTAGCTCTTCCGAAAGAAGAGACATATAATGACGCATAATAATGACCCTGTGTAGAATATGACCTGAATACGCAACCTTGATGTTACAAAATTCACATTTTCAAACGTTCTACCGTTCGAAAACTATGTGGTTGGAGGGAGATTGTGACGAGCGACTTGCTCAATATAATTTTTATATTAGATAATCAGGATGGGAAATGGAAGTAGATGTCGGTACCAAAGGAATTTTAATTGGAAATAGAAGTATGCTATGAAACGGAGATCAATCTGTTACCATCATTGACAATAAATCGCATCAGATTTTCTCATCTGAAGATGTTTATGGCGGTGTTCCCATTCACCCGGTCGTTCGACTCGTAAGAATAACCAGTCGTCTGGTAATATTTTCTGCACCTACCGCCTTAGTCGGGCGTCATAATTGAATTTGTAACGGGCTTGTGCTTGGTCAAAATTCCCCTTTGTATTACGAAGGGCGTTTTCCAACCATGTCTTCCAGGTGTCCCTGGCCTCCCTTGGAGTTTTTGATCTTGAGGATGCTGCTTTCAACGCCAATGATGGTACCGCATGTTATAAGACCAGTTAAAAAGGTAAAAGTGCTGTTGAACTGTGTGGCTGGAAGTTATAAGCGTATGTTAGCGCGCCCATATAGAGGTTAAAATCATTGGGGCGATCCTCAAGTAGCTGCGTATTGCAGAAGTTATCGTCTGGTTGTATATTTCAACTTATCCATTAGTTTGGGCATGGTAGGTTGTGGTGAAGTCGTTATGTATGTTTAGGATTTGGAAAACGACTTGGAAGAACTTGGTGTTCGGAAGTTTGTTCCTTTCCGATCCCATAGTTCCCATAGTTGATGTCCCATTAGTTCACGAAGTGCTTAGATACTTAGATTGATGACAAAAACTTCATGGGTACGGTATTGGTTAGATTCTTAGAGCTGTATGATGTCACCAGTATATACTGGTTTCCGTGTGTGGTTTTGATGAATTCAACCAAGACGTCGATAGAGATAGACTAGAGTGGTGCTTTTGTCGGAAATAGTTGAAGTTACGTTGCGTTATTACGCAGTTTAATGCGGTTACGAGCACAAGTTGGACATCGCCATGAATATGTGTAGCGATAGACTGCGCATGCAGGCCATTTAAGATGACGGAGTATTGTCTGGTATAGTTTCCTGCCACCAGGTGACCGCAAAGTATAGTGTAGTCATGTATATGCAACAAAATTTTGTCTTCAGGGAATGAGGGATGTCTATTTGAGATCTTTTTCACCTTTTAGGATGATTAATCTGTCGTTGTTGAAGCCAAAGGATAGAAAAATCCCCTCATTAAGTTTTTGAAGTTTTGTTTGGCAGAAGGCGTCCGATTGTTGCGTGATGATCAGTTCCTATGCGCAGATTTGTTGGAATATCCGATTTTGTTGAACCCGGTAAGGTTGCAAACATCTCGTCGGCGGAGAAGTCATCCAAATCGTTGTCATCCAGTTGGTGATCGTCGTCCTGGGTATGTAGGTGGACGTTGTTGAGCGACAGTAAAGAGATCTCCTGGTTGGTGTGATTATACTATTGAAAGATGAATGTCGGGAGGTCTTCAGCGTCGTCCACAATTGCCTCTGCGGATGATCACAGGTAAGATAATGCGTCTGCTTGCCTGATCGTATTACCAATTTTGTACTGTATGTGGAAATAGAATTCAGCGAGTCGTAACCGCCATTACATGAGTCTGCCTGATGGGTCAGTAATTCTTAGCAACCAGCCAAGCCCTGCATGGTCTGTGCACATGATGAACTTCTCGTAGAGATGGTATGGACTGTGGTGCAATTTATTGTAACACGGGTTTGACATTTTTGAGCTCAAACGTGTCGTCTGCAGTACGTATCCTGAATCGTGACTAATGTCACATCCGGTCACAAAAAAGTGACATTGGTGTGAAGTTAGGTCACGCTTTCCATCTTTTCTCGCGTTCGAGTAATTGACCCTTCCGCCACGTGTTTTTTGATGTCAATGTACAGTATAAACTGACTTACTGTCCAATATTTACAGTACAATCATCCACCCGCCGCTTGGGTGGCAGGTTGATCCTACTTAAGGGGACTTGGACCTCACATCCTTTTTAATCCTAATAAAGACAAGTATCTTCGAGTTGGAACCTAACCCCGAAACTTGCATTTCGTCGATCATAACGAACTCCGTTTCGGCTACGATAGGACCTCGATCTCTCTTGCGAGAGACGCTAAACCGCACTTTACAAGCGCGTTTCTTTGTCCACCCACATCGTATTCACATCCACCGCTTTGCAAGCGCGTTAAGATCAATACGAACTTCATCCATCTACCGCCACCTGCGATATTACGATCTCTCCCTCCCCTTTTTGGTGGAGTGCAACAGCATACGAGTTACTCGGAACAAAGGGTCGCGAACTCCCTGTCGATGAGTCGAACCCATCGAGGACTTCCTTCATGCGATGATGATGATGATAAAGACGATGAAGATGATAAAGATGATGATGATGGAAACGATGACGATGATGCTGAAATAATAATAATTATAATAAATAACTTGCTTGATATGATGATATAAGTGAAATGATGACAACTTACCTGGGATGATGATGATGATAACGACGATAAACATCGCCGTGATAACAAAGACGAAGACGAACGTTTTACGGCGGAGAGACGAGAGAGAAACTAGAAAAACAGCAAAAGGCGTATAAAGGATACAAACACGAAAACTGGTCCTAAGCTACGCTTGTACATGACAGTACAAGTCACAGTATTAACTTGACACTGTATAAAGGATAATACCCAAGCCGGAGTAGAAACCAAGACACAGTATTCAAGGGTATCACACTAATCCCATACAGTATATCTACTCCACATCAGCATACACTTTGAATAGCTAGAACATTCAATTTCGATTATAACACGTGTACCCCAACACTTGTATGTTGCTTCAGATTGGAAGAATTGATTAATTCGAGCTCTGCTATTATATATCGACAAAACGTGTCGAAAATCATTATCTATCCTATCACATGTTAAGTTGGTAAAAACACCAGATCTGAATTAGGAAATAGCTAAATTAATAAAGAAGCTTTATTTTATTTACAGATTTTAATCACAGTATCAACTCGATAACTCGAAAGAGAACTCACCAGAACAGAGCGGAAACCTGCATCTAAAACCGCCTACTTCTGACATCAACGTCACCAGACAGCAAGGGTGGCCTAACCAGCCATTAGTCGACTTCGAACAAACAACGGAGTTGTCGAGGGTATAAAGTATCCTCAAAAGAACCGATTTCTTCAAGAGCTACCTAACGGTAACGTCAGGAGGGATCGGAGGACGACCATGCGCAACATGAAAGTACCAGGTCGTCACAGACTGGGATTTTGATTACGAGTATCGTCCATAATTAATAGTATCGCACCACCTTCGTTTTACGTCCAAGTCACAATAGACTGTGCTGACTGACTGATTGTGGTCTCTTCCTTTTTACGAATCCACACATTCACAAACCCGAAACTCGCACATCGATGACCCAAAATCCACACATTTTGCTAACCAACCTTTACCAAACGTCCGCCTGAAACCACTCTTATTATTATTGAAGAACGTAGAATCGAATCGCTGGGTATATTCTACACTCCCTTTAGTGCTCCATTTCCTCCTTTCTGGAGTGCATTGCACCACATCTGGTATCCTAGCCTAGAATCTTCCCAGGTGGCAATTGAAAAACAGATGGATACCGACAAGACTACGGGAATTCCAAAACTCTGATTGCGAAAAACACAGTCCGTAACCGGCATGTTACCCGCGGGATCGCGAAACGCCTCCCGTGCAATTTCCACGGCCGGTTCTACGGACACTACCGCACCGCTTGGTGGTCAATTCCCTCATAAGGCAACCATCAAGCGCATTACCGTCGAAGAATCCGTTTACCTACAAAATCAAGTTACAGACTTAAACAAACGTCTGCAGAAGGAGCTTACCCGCAAGCCCGAACTAGAGGAGCAATTTAAACACCTCCGCGACGAGCTTACGACGATAATCAAGCAGCCCAACACCGAAAAAAATTAATCTCCAACGGAGTCCGTAGCGGGAGTCGTAAAAGTTTTTACGTTCTGAAGTCACCGCGCTCTTGGAGCACGGTTCGTCTCAACACCAAAACTTGATTATCGAGCAGGAACCAAAGAATAACATCCTCATTTCGGGTCAGGAAGGCGCACTGAAATGTCTACTCTTACCGTTTCAACGGGTTGCCATGATACATCGTGATAAATCACGTCCGATAAAAAGAGAATCTAGAGAGCTCGATCGCACCAGTCTAACCTATCGGCCGGATCCCGACGTTTGATCGAATACGATTCCTCGTCGTCCGAAGAAGATGATGAAAATACGGGCCTCGACCAGGATGTAATCGATCTATCAGTACCATTATTCGAACGCAAAAAAGGTCCCAAACATCGAGGAATATCTTCGTTCAAACCATTTAACCCGGCCTTCGATCGGTTGATGTCGTATCAGTATTACCGCCTGACGCAAGTCAGCGGCGGGCGCGACAGTGCATCCACTGGAAAATTATGCAGACACCTCAAAAGCCTTGAGCTGACGATGAAAGAACACCGATTTTCGGGCGACGATCCAATACCGGTTTCGACTTCCTCTCGAGAATGGTGGAAGAATGTGACATACTCGGTCTGACCGAGGCCCAGGCCTGCGTGGTTCTTCCCCAGTTCCTTACGGGGAAAGAAGCGAAATAATTCCGATCAACAAAAAACGGAGCTCGCTCCGGAGGTGTTACTTGTTGGCCAGAAGCTGTACAATCATTGTTGCGGACGTACGCTACTCCTGCAGCTATACGCGAAACTGTACATACATTACGCGGAACGCGGCGGTTAATTAATGAATCCGAACAGGATTTCGCGTACAGGTTGAAAGACGCAGCATATAGCTGTGGTAATGTCCATGACGAGTTGGAAAAGATGAAGTTCTTCGTGGACGGACTTGCACCAACAACTCAAACTATTGTTGCGCGCTTTCGGGAAAATGAACCCCACCAGGACTTAACTTTAGACCGACTTGTCCAGTATGGCCAAGAACAAGGTGACGCATACAGATCAAAACGCGTTGGAACACGGACTTCAACATTTCTCGCTAGGGGATCAAAAACATTACGCGAAGTATACTTCGTGGAAGAACTAGCTGATCAACATTCTGCTGAGACCGAATTCAACATGGTAGTACCAGACGATTCAGTGGACACCAACGATACCATCTACGATAATGGAAGAAGAAACCAACCTGTATGCAAATAAAGTCAGGCCAGGATACATCAACATTGGTGGACGCTCTCCAACCGCCAACCGTGTGGGATGGACATCCAACAGAAGAAACGACCAGACACAACAACCATTGATTTGTCATCAATGTTACGAATTCAACCACATTTCCCCAAAATGTCAACTACAATTCTTCGAAATGGAGCAGGTCATTACCAACTATGACAAGTTGTCAGAAGAAAAGAAGTCTCGTGTTCCTGATACAGAATACCGCATGGAAAGACTGGAGTTAACCGCACGCCAGCAGAATAAAAACCGTCAGATAGAGGACGACGTAACCAAAAACAGTGAAAAGACCCAGGGAAACTTTCCCGGGGACTTACCGAAGCTTCTTCTTTTGTAGTAAAGAAAATTCTGAGTCGCCCAAAGATTCCTTCACAAATTCCCGTTTCCGCTCTTATCACTTCCTTCGTATCAAAAACACAATTACCAACAAACTATCTTGGTTGTCTCAAACGCCCATGGCGGAAAGTAACCAGTACAAGCACGCAAGGCGCGGTCTTCGTATTAGCCAGACGCAATTATCGGGTTTATGTAAATCTTGGTCTCACATTACGTTCAACAAAAGGGTTTGCTGTAGTCCTGGATACCGGTTCCTGTTCCAGTTTCATTAGACGGTCCGATCTACCGTATGGATCGGAGAAATTAATCAAACCCCTCAAAGGGTCGACCAACATACGAGACTCTAACAACAGAAAAATTAATGGCGGGGACGATAAAACTAGCTGCACAACTCGGATCGCAGTCGGAGATAGAGATATTAAACGTGGCCGATCGATTAGCAACGTGGGTCATCCTTGGTTATGATTTATGAGACAAACATGTCGAAGAAATCCGCCGGCGTAAGCGGTTTATTGAACTTCAAGACGGTGCCACAGTTCCGATCATTCGGGAACCAAACAAGAGACTCTTAAACGCTCCGCATTTACTAGAGGAACAGAAATTCATATCCGCCAAGGGGAGGACTTCACCAAAGATATATGTGGCGTAACAGACAGTACTACAACCGGAAACGCAAACCTGGATTCCTGTCACGACAGCACCTAAAGGATTAATTCTCGTTGAACCAACATCACGTCTCTACGACAACAACTTATGCCTCGCGGCGGCAGGAATAGCCGATGTGACCGACGGAAAACCTTTCCAGATATTAGGTGCCAACTTTGGAGACTGTTGGTAACATTGGAGCTACATAACGCCAACATAGCAAAGGACAAAATGGAGAGAATTCTATTGGCAACTGTGCGAGCTGTGCCATCCACTATCGGCCAATAGGATCTCGACTCGTAATCTGTACAACAGTGTTCATTCTGATTCCTTGTGTTATTTTATTGATATAAAAGACGCAAGTTTTCTTGGGCAACGGAAAAATAATAAAACCTTTTGGTACCCTTTAATCGAAAACATAGCCTTTAGAGAACATCCAAAGATCCTGCTTCTGAACCAACATATTGCTAACGCAAGTCCCCACCCCACCTCGCTCGTCGAGTTGAATATATCTCACACCCAAATGCTCGGCCTAGTCCCCGAGTTGGAACCATCAAAGCGAACACCTTCCTTGTTTCTTAAGCGCCAGAAATCCGCCAAAGACCCGGAGTTAATTAACAAACATCTCGCGAACTTTCGCGAGACGCAAATTGCACATTGTCGAAGTATACACAGTGAGCACGAACTGACCTGTATTTTAACGATGTACGATCAGCGTTATGAGGTAGTACAGTGTCAGGAGTAACGGATACAGTATCACGGTGGGTGAATGGAT